>BQNB010003718.1:0-112742 GCA_026074375.1 Tanacetum coccineum | reverse complement strand
TAAACATGAGACCGAAGAAATTAACCCGAACAAAAAAAATGCCCCGTAATAACGCGCGAAAAAATAACGCCTGCAGCAACGCACGGGTAATCTTTCCTTGTTACTCTTATATACAATTCACAAACGTGGCACTGTAGCTGCTACTGTACCAGCTACAGTGCTACAGTATCGACCCAAAAATTTGCTACAGTACCGGTCCAAAAATTTAGCCCAAAATCTGGTCCAAAGTAAAAAAAAAAATTTACAAAACGGACCCTCAACTTTTAATTGTTTACGACTTTTTTACATAAATTTAAAAAATAAAAAAAGCCCCTCAAGTTTCTTTTATTCGCCTCCTGCCGCAACGCGCTGGTTAAATTCCAACTCGTTGTGTTACAAACTATGCAGGCATTACTATTGTGTTACAGTTAGTCCATCACTCTATATTAATTATTATATAAATATTTTACAAGACTTCATTGGCACAAGATGCCTCAACCAATCAAACCTTTACGTCAAGTTTTTGAAGCTAAAATTTTAGTTTAGATTTACTTTTAATGATGCGGATGAGCGTCGTGTGCGACTAAAGCGTTAAATGAACAAATTTATTGTAACATTTTTACATAGTTATATATTACGATGTGTTTTTAGCACTTGTTAACGTCTCTGATTCCTGGCTACGCCTCTAATTCCAATTGCAACGCGAACCAAACAGTTATCGTAATGTAATTTGAATTACAATTCTTTCCACCCTGCCAACCAAACACGATTGAAATGTAATTCATATTACAATTACAATGAATTACAATGAATTCCAGCGAACCAAACACCAACAATCCAAGCATGAATATCTCACAACTGCTCAAACGTTAAACTTTGAATTTTACCATTTTAGAAGTCCGGTTTTCAACAATCACAGAAAACTTAAAATAAAAATCTTCTCAATGGAAAAAACCACATAACAATTCTCTCTCCCCCTAACCGTTTTTCCCGCTCTTTTTCCACCATTGATAAAAGCTTAATATCTTGGCATCCCACTGTTAATTCTTCACAATAATCACATATTTGTATTCCTTATCACTCCGATCACATTGAGTGTGTTTTTTTGGTTGATTTACTGGTTAGATTTGAATAATTGAATAGTAGTTTCTCCCGCCAAAACTTGTTTTGGTTTTTTCTGATCAATTTTCGTTCTAATTGCGATAGTGATGAATAAGGTGTGTTCAGGATAGGGTTTTTGTCTGTTATTGAGCGTGAATTGATTTTTTCTTTTGCAATTGAATTTCCCCCAATTGGTAACCCTAATTGGAAATGAGAACTAAAAGAAACCAAAAAATTCCTCAAATTCTTAAGGATTATGTGCATAGTATTAAGAATACCAAGAAGAAGAATAAGACGAATGTATCTGCAAGGAATTCTAATGTGGATGTAAGTATTGAGAATAATGATAGTCAAATTGGGGAGAAAAGTGTTTGTAATAGGGAAGGAAGATTAGTGGATGAAGAGATGAGTGGGAATGTAGGATTTGTTGATGATCCTAATGGTGATCAATTTCTACCAATCAGTGTTCAGGATAAGGTTGATGATTTAGATGAAATAAAGGACTGTTTGGATCAGGAAATTAGTGATAATGGGAATTGTAATATTGATGATGAAAACTCTGCAAATAGGAATGATGGATGTGTAAATGAACCTGTATGCAAGGATAAAATTGATAAGTTTGCAAAGAAGGAGAGTGATGTTAATGAGGAGAGTACTAGGGGTGTTTGGAGTATAAATTTTGCTGATATTGTGAAGGCTAATAAGATAGATAATAAGCTAGTGGAAATTTCTACTGAGATCAATGAGAATGGAAATGAAGTGGTGGTTCTTAATGATGAGATGATAGAGTCTGTTTGTGAGAAATGGAAATATATCATTTGTGGTTTCTTTGTGGGAGGGCAAGTTACTTACAGTGAGGCTAGATATCACTTGAGAAGGATGTGGAATCAATTTGGGTATATGGATCTGATGAAGAATGATGGAGGTGTTTTTCTTCAAATTCAAAGATGAGAAAGGTATGGAGGAAGTAATAAATAATGGTCCATGGTTGGTTAATAACAAACCTATGTTTGTGCAGAAATGGAGAGTGGGAATGATGTTGGATAGGGCAGAACCAAATAAGCTACCTATATGGGTAAAGCTACTTAATGTGTGATAAGTGTAGAATACACATATCCGTTTGTACCTAAAATAACCCAATTAAACCCAAAACAGACCAAAAATGGCAAAAATATGCTTGTATTTGTGTTTTTTGTGTGCAGGTACGGATAAGTCAAGAATCACAAGAAAACAGTCAAAAACGGGCAAGCACGGACACGAGAATCAGAAGAGTTCAAAAAGAAGCCAAAGAAATCAAGCCTCAGTCAAATCCAGTCAAAGATGGTCAATAAAAAGTCAACAAAACCCAAATCCCTAGTCCATGTCCTTTTACAACAACTCCAAGGACCAAACTTGCATTTTCCCAAAGTTATTTATAACTAGAAAAGAGGAGAAAGAACACAAGGGCCATATTTGCAAATTCACCAAAGTCCAACAGTTTTAACTGTCGAAAATTAGGCGCCAATCCTAGTTACTGTTCACCCGTCGTCCCAAAGTTACCTTTTACTCAAAACAAAGGGGTTTTTAAAATTAGAGGGTACAAAGGACAATTCGGTTGACAAGGACTGACATGGCAGAGAATTACATCACCAAACCCTCCCATTGGCCAATTCCCATCAAAGAAGGCCACGTAGCAATGGTGAAAGCACAAATTTAAGTGGGTTTTTGTGCTAAAACACTCACAAAAGAAGCACAAACGTCACATCAATGGAATGACACGCTGGCAATCTTCAGGTGTCCACATTTTGATCAAACGGCCACAAATGAAGCTCAAATGATTGAAGAAATGATTGGTTGAGATTAAAAGTTTGGAGAGCAAGGCAAGAGGCTAGAAGGATCCAAGGCAGGCTATAAATAGAGCCTCGCCTCTCATACACCGAGATCTAGTTTTTATCTAGTTTTTTTTAGTAATTTTAGTCTAGCTTAATTTCGTAATTTTACTTAAATGTTTTTGTAATCTTCTTTTCTAGTAATGTAATTCAGTTTTCAATTAATGAAATTCAGTTTTAATTTGTCATAAGCTCTTCTTATTTTCAACCTTTAAGCTCTCTTAATAAGCCATTTTGTCTCAATAAGCTAATAAGCTCATATTAAGCTCTTTCAGTCTATAAGCTGAAATAGAGCTGTTTGAATTCAGAATTAATCTTACCTAAACCTTAAATCAGTTAAATCTATTATGGATCTAATTGGATTAGAGCTTTTTGGAAGGGGATCTTAACTTGGAAGAGATCCCAAGGACTTATACTCTAGCTTATTCATAAGCTAGGGAGCTTGTAGCTGCCTTAATTGGTTCCTTTTGTTTAGCTAAAGGATCAAGTAAGTTTCTCTTTTCACTCTTCTCTAATTTCAGTTTAAGTTGCTTAGTTTTAGTTTATATGCTTAATATTGCTTATTTGCTTATTCTCTTTGCTTATTAGTGTTTAAATATCTCTTCTAGTGCTTATTAGTTGTTTGTCCTAATCTGTTTTTGCTTATATAGTTATAGATCATTAGTTATTAATTTCTGTCATAAAAACTCATAAAATCCAAAAATATTAGTTTAATTAGTTAAGATCTTAGAATTTTACTTATTCAGTTGTTTAATCATGATTGCTAAGTTTGTTTTAAGCTAGTTTTTATCTGGTATTTAGTATTTGTTCATTAGATTTCTCTTTAAAAGCTTTACTCAAACCTGTCATAGTCTTAAAGGGGTGTTTGGTTTAGTGCACTCTTGAATTGCACTACCAGTACTAACTAAAGAGTTAGTACTGCCTTCACAAGTTAGTACTGCTGAATCTTTACACTACCAGTACTAACCATAAGTTAGTACTGTTAGCTTAAATTTCAGTAGGATTAAGTTTAGTTTCAGCTTATTAAGAATTTAGTTTCAGTTTTCATTATTTAGCTTAATTCATAGCTTATTTTTGTCCTTAAAAGTCGAATTGCATCAGCAGTACTTTCACTTGAAAGTACTGCTGAATTTTTTACACTAGCAGTGTCTACCTCAGTTAGTACTGCTGTGTCTCTTAGCTTAATTTAGTTAAGTATAATTTAAGATTTAGATATCAAATTCAGTAGTGTTTTAAGTTTTTAATATAGCTTAATTCGGTTTTAAGTCTTATTTTGCAAATTTCTAGCTTATTTACTTTAGGTTTTTAATTACAGCTGTCAAAAGTCTAAATGAAACTGGAAAATTCCAAAAACAGTAGGAACTTAAGTAGAGTCTAATTTGTCAATTTAGCTTTTAAGTCTAGATTTTATAGCTTATTTAGATGGATAATAAGTAGATTAATAAGTTCTTAAAGTTTTAAAGTCTAGTTTAGAGTATTAAGGTTTTTAGCTTACTTGTATTTTGTGTTATTTTGCTTATTTCCTGACTTTGCTTAATTCTTGATCAATTTCAGTAGCATAAGAGTAGTTTAAACTTTGATTTCTTTGCATTCTTAGATGTAAGGCACATCAATAAAGCTCTTTCGGACTTCTTTCCTTTTAATTTTTTTTTTTGGGATCTAGTTTTGAGTTTTATAGCTTTTTGTCTAAAATCATCAAGGTTAAGACCTCTTTCTGAGGTCAGTTTTGAAATAAGCTCTTTAAGAGATTATGTAGTGGATTTCATGCGTAAGTGTCTTTATGTAATCTTGTTCCCACTAGCTTCCGTTACAACTTAGCTTCTTGTGTGAGATTTTCATTTTAAGCTCTTTAAAATTTGCGAATGCTTTATGGATTTAGTGTGTTGCGGAATAGATTCTCAGGGTAGAATAGTGTAAACTTTTCGATTTAATTGTTTTTCAGATGTCCCTCCGTTAGTTTGTTAGTGTCACTCGTTAGTTTCTTAGGTATTTGCACCATTTAGTCTTTAGTGCTTAAGTTTTAATTATGTTTAATAAGTTTTAATACGTAATTTAGGTTTAGTTTTTAATTAGTTTAATTAGACTTTAATTAAAAAGTAAAAATTAGGGCTTTTATTTTTATAAAGTTTCTTATCATTTTATCTCTTTAGTATAATTTGTTGCAAAATTTTTAGGGTTTAATTTTAGTCTATTTTGCTTAATAGTTTCGTTTCCGAATTTGTTAAATTGTTCATTTTAATTTTACATCTTTCCAAATCAAATATCTTTGCTTCATTCAAATCAGGATCCGAACCTAAACGTGGTTTCAATTTCACTAGTCATTGGGGATAACGACCCGGGTGATCATACTTACCCGGTTTAATATACGTATTTTATATTATATTATATATATTTTTGAGAGTGAATTTTATCAAGGGTAACTTGGTAATTTTCTTAATTACTCTTAAGGTTATATTTTATATATATATTTTTACGTGTGTTAAAATTTCACACCAGCCTCCTCCTCCACCATCCATACTGTCTCCTGAAGAGTCCTCTTATCTCCCTCGTCCATTGGATAGTCAACCGGACCATCCCCTGTCTCATCATCCTCGTACTCCTTTGAATCCTCCTCGGGATTCGACTCAGAAACATACCCGGGTGACTCAGCAGTAGGCGAATCAACAGGAGGTAATAGCTACTCCTCTGCTGGGAACACATGCACATCCTCCAATGGTATATACTCTGGGTACATAAGCTCTGGCACGTAGTCAGGATCATATGCTTGTACGAACATAGGCTCACGCTCATCCTTGTCCTGAGGTACTGGTGGCGTCTGTGGATCCTCTTGGCCTGGTATGTAATCTGGTGATGGTGGGGATACTGGCTGTATAGGGAGTCTGTCATATCCGTATACGATGACCCATGGAATGTCTCCCTCAGATACCTCCTCATCATCGGCTCCCTAGAAGGCTCTGCCAGGCTCAGAGTCGGTGTAGACGGAAGTGTAGGTGACAGCGGATGATGCAGAAGACATGACTACTGCAAAAGCAAAAAATAACTTATATAAGTATTCCACTGTATAATGAGAGATCTTGTGTGACATGGATATAAGTTTTTAATATTAAGAGTGGTCTCTGATGTTATAACTTTCGAGACTCTTATAATAATATAAGTTATTATGTGTTTTATATACGCGTATATCAATCACGTAAGCACTTAGTAACTACTAATGCTAAAATAGTGTATGTCATGTAAGCACGTATATTAAATGCAACAAGCAATGTATGTATATCCCGTGCAAATCCCATTTGTGAAAACAGTGTTTGAAAATGGTTATAGTCCAGACAAAAACTTTTGACCTGGTTCTCTATAACCTTGGCTCTAGATACCAATCTGTAACACCCCCAAATCTGGGTAGCAGCGAAATGTTGAATATCTGAGGGCGTTACTTCATAGATCAATAGCACAAGATATGAGAACGACCACTAAACGTGTCGTTTGTAAAAGATACATTGGATTAACAAAATACTTGTTTGTTACATAAGCTCATGGCTTCAAATTGTTCAACAATATAAAGAAAGATTCCGGTTTATAACAATTGTCCCCAAAATGTAATAAGACCCTAATCTTTAATATTGACACTTCAGTTATTGACCTCCAATGTATCACAGCACCTCGTGCTTTATTGACCTAAAAAACATGCTTAAAACGTCAACATAAAGTTGGTAAATTCGTAGGTTTATGTATGAAAAGTGTAGGACCGCAAGATTTCTAAGTGTATGATTAAGCAACAGATGCAAACATCATAAAAAGTAATTACGTTTTCCTAAGCTCATGACACTGAAGCTCAACATGTATGAATGCAATAAATTGCTCAACTTTGCCCGTGAATGATGTTTCTGAACCCGCACATCCCAAATCCGACATGGTATACATCCGTTGGTTCACCCCGTGACCCCAGTGAGAGCTACTCACCTGGATGGGAATGTCAATCCCAAATAGATCTATTTATTAACATCGCGCATACTATCTAGTATATGAAAGTTCATGATAATGGGCTGCAGTGGGTTATCGCTTCTTAGGAAAAACACGTAATCATTGTATAAAATGTGCAATTGCGTCTAATTTATAAAACAAAGCATGTTCTCACCCCAAAGATGTAAATCATTTAAATAATTGTAAAACATGAGGCTATGAACTCACCTTAGTAAATAGTCCTCTAAAATGTAAAGTATATATTCCAAGTTATGAATCACACCGTCACGATTACACTAAGTAAATGACGGCGCGTCTTAGTCTAACAAGTTTAGGCTAAAGACTTTAATGTATAAACTACAATATACTGCTAGTTTATATATACTGTTATCACTTGTGTGGTGGTGCACATGTTTAATGTATTTGTATTCACTTAATGGCTCTTGGGAAGGTATACGATTTTACATGATCTTGTATACGTATAAACGTTATTAATAAATATTCCTATTTATTAATTCGTCGGTTAACTTGTATAATATCCGAATGTAATTCGTCCGGTACGCTAAGTGTTTATAGAACCACTTTTGTTTATAAAATACCTTTAGGTTTTCTATAATTTCAAAACAGCCCCTAGGTTTATGAAATATATACCATTTCACATTTTTAAACCTTAAGTTTTCACTTGTACATTTTTGTCCTCCAACTTTACACAATTTACACTTTAGGTCCTTGTATGTTTAAAACAGCCCCTTAAGTTCCAAAAGTGCTCAAAACATTTCCTAAACCTTATAAAATCAGTTATGACAGTTTTAACCCCTCTAATTTGTAATTTACACTTTTAGTCCCTTAACTTTGCAAAAATTACATTTTAAATCCATTTAAGGTCTAACAAGTGACAATGGGTTTTAATGCATTCTAATAAGCCATATAAGCTGGGTCAGCTTAAAATTAGCTTGGATGAGCTTATTTTGGCTTACTAGGCTTATTGGGCTCGATAGGGTCGATTAAGCAATTAAAGGGTCCAATTTAGTTTTCATAGACACATAAGCTTTCATTAAGCTTATTTAAGTTTATTAATTCTGTTTGGCTGAGAAATAAGCTTGAGTGAGCTTAATTGAGCCTATTGGGCTTATTAGCCCATTAACCTTAACCTGAAAGGTTGTAGAAGGCTTCACATATTTTTACAACTTATTTTATAGACTTGTTAAGCACATTAGGGTCTGTTTTTTGTTTCGCTTATCCAATAAGCTAATAAGCCTCGTTATTGGCATTTGGGCCGATAAGAGACCGATAGCTCCGTAGATTGAGAGAGTCTTTTAGGACATATAGGTTTAAGGTCCTATTGAATATTCCAAGTCATCTGTGAGTCCATTAAGCTTGTATAAGCCCACCAATAAGCTGTTTAAGCTTTTGTGGCTTATTGGCTTACGTTTGGGCCTGATAACGGGTTACTAAGCCCAATAAGGGTTTGATTATGTCTTTAGGTTGTGTCAAGGTTCATATAAATTTCAATAAGCATCTTTAGTCCCTAATAAGCTTGTAGAGCTTATTAAATAAGCCATGCCCCTTTAAGAAGCAGCCTTTTGGGCTCCCACAGTGGGATGTCGAGCCTAAAGTGACCTGAAATTAGTCATTTGGTTTACTAGCTTTTTTCTAGGGTTCGCTAAGCACTTGATATCACTTATTAACCACGATTTAACACATGCATTCGTTTAATAAGTTAATATACGCATTCCCAAGCCAAGTTGTTACGTTTTCATCAAATGTTTACGTATAGAATTTATGTGTTTGATAAAAATGAACCCATGATTACCTTGGTTCTCATTCGTGTACTTTAAGGAGATGTTTAAGCCTTAACTCATTAGTTAGCCGTGTTTTATTCATGTTAGCACCACATAAGGTATATTTACGATTTAATTATGGGTGCTGTGAACCATGCATGGGTCGAACCATGCTGCTATGCCAAGTACTTGACCAACCACTAATGTACGTGTACCTAAATAGCTAGACCTTAGAAAACCATACAACAAAAAAGACATGGTAAATGACTTATAGCTTAGTTTCGAGACTTACAATGGTCCTAGAGTCTTAGTTGTGGTTTGTGAAGCAAACCCGATACGTTTACACCCCAAACGTGTATAAACCTAAGCTTAGTGAACAGAATCTCTTGTGATACCTATCCTATCTCGTACACTCTTCTTAACACCCTTATACACGATCTTAAATGCACCTTGTGTCTTTAGAATGAAATGTGGGTTCGAAAAGGTTTGGTTATTTTATGAGCCGAATGAAATAGAGAGAAATGAAGTGGGTTTAGCTTTGAGAGTGAGTTTTAGAGTTTTAGAAATGTATTAAGTGTAATTGTGAGTGAGTATTAATATAGGCAAAATGGACTTTAGTTAGTTCCTTAGTCCTAAAACTGACCAATGTCGAGCGCCATATGGGGCTGGTTTTAGGTTTTAGTTAACCTCAAATTTTTTAGATTAACCACTAAGTACAACTCTTAATTACTTGCATGATGTACAAGATTTAGCTAAAGATTTGGAAATCTTATGGATTTGTGTGTTAAGTGGATGCTAGTCGTGTCCTAAGGAGCAAAGGAGAGACCAAATGGTTATTAACCATTATGTAATGGGTTTACTAGGAACATTAAGGACTAACATTAATTAAAGGAGGTTGGTACTAGTACTTAGGGAATCATTAAGAGATTTTCTAGTTGTTTGATGTGTTATGTTGGATAGCGTGGGTTTTCAAAGAGAAAGAAGGATCCATAATGATCTTTAACTAGTGTGTATTAGCTAACTAGGAACATATTGTACAAACCTTAATTAAAACCTAGATGTACATTGTACTTGGTGTAAGTTTTTAAAGATTTTCTAGTTCATTGTGCCATATTAGGCCATCAGTGGGTATTGTTACACAAAATTGTTTTAATTTTTATGTTAAGGTTTTACAAAGAGGTATTGGTTGATGTCTAGGTAAGTATAGGTATTTTTGGGTGTGTCCAAATGTATTTTTATTGCGAAACGTAAACCCTTTTACGTGACCAATAAAAATAAAATACGCAAAGTTAATAATTATCTTCTTAATAATTATATATTACTTGGTTGGTGTAAACCTTAATTTATTTGGTGACCGTTTACATTAAATGATTATTTCTAGTCTACGCGATTTAGCTTAAAAGTAATTTTCTATGAGCGTAACGCGTATCGGACCAAATACATTAGTGACGGATAATAAGAGTCGTAAAATGAACTGAATTGAGAATATGTTACATCTTAGGGACTCTGTCGTGACGATTTACTGAATCTCGTTCTGGAAATTGTTAGTTATTTTCTAAGACACAACCCATGTTCGCCAACTTAGTGAGAAAAAGGTTGCCGGTCCACCAATAAACATAAGTCAAGAAAAGGTTAGATTTCTTTTTTTTGACCTCTCAACTCCTTAAGCGACATTAAATAGGTAGAGTCATATAAGACATCAGATTCTAACACACCTGTGTTGTCTTCTACAGGATTGAATTGTTCTACTAGTAAATGTGGATCAAAGCCTTCAGGCAATAAAAGGAATGATAGGATCTCGAACACCAGTAGGAACTTGAAGATTAAAGTAGAGCCCATCTGGAAAGTTAATAATAAAAGAATGTCGTGTGTGAGATGAGTGAACCTATTCGTGTTGCTGTTGTTAAGCAATCTCTTGGATTAAATGCGAATACAAGAGATCTTATGATGTCTACTTGCAAGAAATGTATCTTTAATGATATTCATGATATGTGTCTTCTTGATTTTGTGAAAAATATGAATGGCCGTTCTAAATCTGCTAAGAAACTTAAAAAACAAAATGTTTTGGAAACCTACGGGTTATATATTCACTGAAGTAGGATTTATGTGGAAACCAACCAGAAGAACTTTCACTTTAGTTGGTAATTCGTGCCCTTTAACTAGGATCACTACCACTAAAATAGTACCCATTAAGGAAGAAAAAGAATCCACTCCTGTTCTGTTGAAATGTTCAAAACCAGAGAGATTACAGAGTCATATAGCAGTGAAGACCAAAAAATGTAGAATTATGTTATAGGTTCGAGTAAACATGTTAAGATTGTAAAATCAAAGAATGCTAACAACTCAGAACCCAATCATACTTGGGGATCCAATGCTACAGATATTCCATCGTCTTATTCTCTTGTTAATGGCAGGTCGTCCATATTCTCCTCTGGTATCTAGACTCCTATTGCTCAAAACATATAACAAGGAACCGCTCTCAGCTCATGAACTTTGTTAGTAAATTTCTAGGTACAGTTAGATTCGAGAACGACCAGATTGTAAGGATTATGGGGTATGGTGACTATCAGCTGTAAAGTGCTTTCTGTTAATCATGGGTATACTACGTCGAGGGGCTTGGACATAACTTGTTTTTGGTTGGACAATTTTGTGATGTGGATCTTGAAGTTGCATTTCGAAAAAACACTTGCTTTATTCGGAATTTAGAAGGTGTTGATCTTCTCTCAGGTTCCAGAGACACAAATTTATACACAATTTCTCTTGATGACATGCTGAAAACATCTCCGATCTGTCTTCTATCCAAAGCATCAAAGATAAGCGTTGGTTTGGGGCATAGTTGGTTATCCATTCTAAACTTCCGGTACTTCTAAACAAACTAGCTGAAAACGTTGCACGAGGCATTCCTAGCTTAAATGTCAGAAAAGATCAACTGTGTTCGATGTGTATGGGATAATGAAGCAAGAATCCTATCATCAACCAAAGTAAAGACACTAACCAAGAGAAACTATATCTTTTGCATATGGATTTGTGTGACCCGATGCGTGTGGCAAGTATTAACGGGAAAAGGTATATCTTAGTGATTGTTGACGATTATTCACGATTTACTTGGGTCAGATTTTTGAGGACAAAAGATGAAGCTCCTGAGGCCATCATCAAATGCATCAAAAATATTCAAGTTTGTTTGAATATCACCGTCCGTAATGTTCGAACAAATAATGGAACCGAATTTGTCAATCAGACTCTTCGTGAATTTTATGAAAATGTTGGCATCTCGCATCAAACATCTGTAGCTCGCACTCCTCAGCAGAACGGCGTTGTCGAAAGGCGAAACCAGACTCTTGTAGAAGCTGCCCGTACAATGCTAATATTTTCTAAAGCTCCAGTATTTCTATGGGCCGAAGCAATCAATACAGCTTGTTACACCCAAAACCGTTCTTTAATCCGTATTCGTTACAACAAAACTCCATATGAGCTTATGCATGATAAGAAACCGGATTTATCGTTTCTTCATGTATTTGGTTCACTCTGTTATCCGACCAATGACAATGAGGATTTGGGTAAACTAGATGCAAAGGCCGATATTGGTATTTTTGTTGGATACGCGCCCACAAAGAAAGCGTTTAGAATCTACAACAGAAGAACCTGGAAAATTATAGAAACAATTCATGTGACGTTCGATGAGCTGACAACATTGGCTTCTGAACAATTCAATTCAGGACCCGAGCTTCATTCTATGACTCCTGCTACATCCAGTTCAGGACTCGTTTTAAATCCTGTTTCTCAACAACCTTGTACTCCACCAAAAAGAGATGATTGGGATCGTTTGTTTCAACCTATGTCCAATGAATACTTCAATCCTCCAACAATTGTTGTTTCTCCAGTTCAAGAAGCTGCTGCACCAAAAGCTGTGGACTTAGCCGATTCTCTTGTGTCAACTTCCATTGACCAGGATGCTCCATCACAGATGTATTTACATCAAGTTAGTAAGTAGATCGTGTCGGGTATATATATCCCCTCCATACTTACATGGAGGGGTGAGGAAAAACATTTGTCTCATAAATGTGTGTTGTTTCTCTCTCTAGAAAACACACACACTCTTTTCTTTCTCTCTCTAATAAAATGGCGTACTTTCATTTCTATCCTCCCCGACCTCCGGATCGTCTTTTGTTAGTGAAATCTTATTGTTAACACTAATATTCCCTAAACTATAAAAATAACTATTGGTGCACATGATACAGAACCAAAGGTTTGATATTCTTTAAACCTCATTATTCCTATTTAATCTGATATACCTTTCTTCTTGTTTTTGAAGAAAAAGGTTAAAAATCCCATCTATAATGTGCATCCTATTAGTGCAATAAACTTCTGGAAATAATTAAGGTAATAAAGAATTTGTTATGATAGTAAAGAATATGTCAACAATCATTCATTTCATATAAGAAAAGGAATTTGGTTTCATAATCCTTTCATCAAACGTGTTTTGGGCACACACTTACCTAATTGTTGAGGTTTTTACTCGTTCTAGTTTCTCACATACTATGACTGTAATGAAAAAAAAATACAATTGATACAAAAGTAGTTAATCAGACTCAGTGTTATGCAACCACAATTGAAAAAGCAAAACACAAAGGAGTGGAGTAAAGGAAATGATGAATCTAGAACCTATGAATCATATTTGCAACACCACCACATACTTGATCGTAACTGCACCATAAGAATTGAAAGAAAGAATATTAAAAAGTGGATATCTTCAAAATCCGCTATAGATGATTTATGGCATTTAACGATCAAAATCAAAATTCAAATAAACATCAATATATATGAAGTATAAATAAATGACTGGGAACATTCTTGAAGAAGCTTTGAGGTTTGACTAATTAAAAGGACATACCACATTTAGAGGGTTTGATAAATTGCTAAACACTTATTTTGAAGAACAAAATGTCATTCTGCTTGAAATCTTGGATCGTCTTGTGCTACATCTTTGGCCATGCAAAAAACAATGACATAAACAAAAGTAATTCATAAAAAAATTAAGCAAGTCATATTTGATCAATTCTAACAAAAATCAAATCAAAAAAGCAAAGGATAAATAAAAGCGTAAGAAAGTTTAGTATGTTGAGAAAACCTGATTAGAATTAATAATAACTTACTGTGTGATGATTAAAAAAAACCACATATCTTGTTTAAGGATTTGTTTTTTGAAGACAATTAAGTAAAAATTATATAGGTTGTATTGTTTGAATTATGATTTGTAAGTATCAGATTCTATCATTTATCTGTTTTTTCATACTTATCTTCACATGTTGTTTAAGAAATGTGCTAGAATCCAAACACAGATAACATCAACTGAAAAGCCTGATTTTGTGCTTGAATTTAAGTGGTCCAGATCAGTTTGCAAGTGTATTTATGCGGTTTAGATTATGCACGGGTGTTGCACTTGTTATTTTAGTTTTCGTTTAAAATATATAAAAAAGTGAGAAAAAGTGGAAAAGACAAAAAGAAAAGTAAAGTGGAAAAGACAAAAAAAATGTCTCAGGGATCAATGGTGTAAGTGAAAAAAACAAAAAAAATAATCTCAGTAAAGTTACTGTTTTAAATTCAAAGTTAGGGACCAAAGGTGAAATAACGATAATTTGAAATTACTAAAATGCTCATGGATACGGCGTATAAATTTTTTCTAAACCAATAGAGTATTCATTAATACGGCGTATTCAGTTCACTGAATACGGCGTATTAAGCTATTTGACAGTTTTCTTTCCTAGCAAATTTATTATAGGCTAAAATGGACGACCTCAACATTACTGTGGAGGAGTATATCAGGCTTGAGGAAGAAAAAGCTCATAGGCGTGGTAAGGTGTATAACTGGGAAACTGCTACGCATGGTAAGATCTGGGATAATAAAGACGTTCACGGGCTCGGATCTGTTGAAACGAATTTCCAGCTATAGTCTTTAACGACATGTTAACATCTGAAGCAGCACTCTCATGTAAGCCTATGGTAAGTTCTCTTAACAAAGATGAAATTGACTTTAGAATATCATTAGACGAATCCGACGATGAAGATTGCACGGTAATTTTCGACAAAAATTCATTTTCCTACAAAATAATTTCTGCCAACGATTTAAAAACAGATTCTGAAAATGATAATTATAAAGTCAATATGCCTTTGCTTCCATACCGAGCTATGGTCAGTATTTTTAGATTTAGACTTCTTTAAAGATTTCAGAATGAATTTCTTTCCATTGGTTACTATGCTCCTCTGAAAACGTCATAAATCAGATATTATTAACTGGACTGTATTTAAAACCCTCAACTATCGATGAATTAATTTGAAGTGAAACATCATTTTCCGAATTGATGAAGAGGACAAACGTTAGTATGCTTAATGATTTAGTTTCTTTTAACATAATTTATTCCCTGATGAATTAAAAAACGAATTACAGACAGTGATAATGAATAAATGTCGTTATTGAACACTCTTCGAAGGATTTATCTGTCAAACCATTACCTGATTTAATAAATACCGATGTTGGTGCCTATGCACATGGGTCAAATAAGCTTTTGGAAACAAGTCATGATACATCTAATAAATTTTTCAAAACTGAAACTTTTGTCAAGGGATTAAATTTTAATATCATGACTTGGAATCATCTTAACAAAGGGATGTCATTCATTTTCCTAATCAAGAATTTGTATGTGCCATTTGGCATCCCGTTCGACCCCAAATTGTTTTATAAGGATGGGAGTAAATTGGGGCAAGTCTAACTTAAAGACTTTTCTGTAAACAAAAGTGCTTGCCGGGAGACAACCCGGAATGTTATTTAATTTTGTTATCGAGTCTGTCTTCCCAGACTTCAATACGGCATATCCGCCCCATACCATACGGCGTATTGAATGTCTGGACGTTATCAGTCTTTATTTTTCATGCACTTTAAAAACATTATTGTCAGTTTTGCGAATACGCCGTATTCAATTAATTGATACGCCGTATCCACAGCCTAACCCGTATTTAGTTTATTTAGTTTAGTTTAAATTAACCGTAGGTACCAAGATAGGAATGCACTTGTTTTTCCTATATTTTACACAGGACCTCGTGAAAGAAATATCGACAAATATTGGTGGAGAATTTTCAAATCTGGAAGATCTTGAAGTGTTGGAGTCTTGAAACCTCAAGGCGGCTGTTCAACATGAATTATTGCTCATAAACACAACTTGGAGAATCTACCGAGCAAATCTCAAGGGAGTTTCTCATTCTAATTCTTTTTAAATTCCCGTATTTAATGTTTTATATATACAACGAGGACGTTGTATAATTCAAGTGGGGGGATGGAATTAGAATGTTTACTTGTCCTAATTTTCATAATAAAAAGCTTAAATTATGCTCAAATTTAAAAAATTTCAAGCATACTTTTGTGAAATTACATGTTACATAACCCGCACACAATAACCCTTGATAGATATTATGAGGATTTAACCTTTCTGTTTCCAAATGTTTACCCAAATTCCACAAAATATGAGTGTGCCGGTGATGTAGTAGACTTTAGAACTTGGCTTGGTATATCTATTCGAGACCACAGTGATGAGTACTATGGATTTAGATGGAGTAACTTGTTTAAATTGGTAAATTTTAGGATTACAACCAAATTGCCTATACATGTTGTTTATTAACTAACTACACCGGTTAGTTAACCTCCCGTTTAAACCCTTCCACTCTCATCTTTAGAGTGATGATCCACTAGAACAACCCGTAGAGCCAATCCTTTAGGAATTTACACCAATTATTTGTTTCGTTACACCCTTACACCTTAAACCTACCCTATTAGATTAAGTATTAATTTACAGTTGCTAGTTACTTAAAGTGTAAAGTTTGTATTTCCCGAGTCTTGTATCATTTTCTATCTTTGGTGACGGTTGGAAATTTGCACATTGCAAATGGGAATGTATATTAGTAGCCAAAGCTCATGTGATTTTACTACATTCACAATTAATGGTGAATCCGAAGAACGAAGAAATTACCGAAGGAATTATCCGGAATTATTATGATCGTGAAGATGGTGAAACTACACCGAGATTTGAAGTATAAGTTTAAAACAAAAAAAATCAAAAAAATGATAAAAATACAAAAAGAGAGAGAAAGTTTGATGATAATCGTTTTGCAATTACCGAAGGAATCACACGAAGGATCGATTATTCGTTGATACGTCTAAGAAAATCAACGATGTAAAGTATTGTACAAAGTGGAAGTTATCGCCGCTTACCTTGAAGAGTATGTAAAGTTTGGGATGATTGGGAAGTTGACCGTTACGGTAACGCCAACTTAGGTTGTTGTTTTTGATCTATGATCAAGACGTTGTAAATAGTTGTGTCTTTGTCATAATAACAGTCGGTTAAAATAGTGGTCTAGCAAACTTGTATTCTATTAGTCTTAATCTATTTGAAGATTGTTGATTATAATTTATACTATAGACAATTTACTTCCCTCTTACCTGATGATTAACCGCTGGTTTTACTCAAACGGGGATGTGATCGAGCGTGTATGTCTATCCCGTAGATTCGAGTGTGTATGCATGTCTCAGCTGCCTCGTTGGTTTATGACTTTTGGTAAAAGTTAGAAGGTTCTTACCCTATATCACTCTACTAGTCCTAATATTTAGCTTTTTCGAGGTGGGAATGAGCAGTTACATGTGTCTATCCTGTGGATTTGGGTGTGTATGTATGGTCTTTGTCGCCCTCCTGGAACATTAAGATTGATGAAAGATTAGTTAGAATAATCAACCGTACGCCTTTCCATACAAAAACCTATATTTACCTTTATAAACTTGTTACTCCTTAGCTTTAGTGGTGGAGATGTGTATCTTTGCCAAGCTTATGATAGAATACTACGTCCGACTGAGCTATGAGGCGAATTAGAGTATACATGTTACCACATAGATTAGTTGAGTGATTTGAGTGTTTTCATCTTCCTACTTCGTGAGGTGTTTGGTTATGTACTTGTAATTGATCGAATAAATGCTTTAACAGAAAATATCCTTAGGGATACATTTTTGTAAACCTTTGAAGGCTACTTGGTAGGACAAGTAGGATTTTAAGTGGGGGGATATTGATGACATCAAATATCTCGCTATGTTTTAAATAGCATTAATTTGTCCCACGAGTATTATCACATTTAGAATAATTGTGATTTGCAAATGAGATTGTTACTTATATCATTTATTATTTTGAGAATGCCTGTAATTATGGAGTAAATTGGTGAAAGATTAGCAAAGGGCGTGCATTAGCGAACTTAATTGAAGATATTTGAAGATTATTGATTTGAAGGACAATACGCCAAATATCATTCAAGATAAGATTCAGCGTATCCGTGCCTGCATTAACCACATGTCACTCAGGATTGAAGATCAATTCGCAGTATCGAGAAGACTCAATACTCGAGTATTTAAGATATGGAATTAATATAATATTCTGGAAGATATCAAACGTGGTCCTTACTCCAAAGAAAAGCCCAATACGCCGTATCCTCTCCATGGATACGCCTATTGAGAACCAACTTTTCATATCATTATAGAAAGATAGAAAACTCACAAACAGAGTTTTAAGTTGTGCTAAATCATATTCTCGAGTGTACCTAAAACACAACAGGCGATTTTCAGAAGGGACAAGAGTGTAGAAGAGGTCGAGCAAGGCAATTCTAGTAAGAGACCTCGTGTAATTCTTATACGTTAGAGAGAAATCGTTCAGGGTTTTTGGTATTATTCGTTAACTCTGGCTAGTTTACCTTGGTAAATTATAGTATTCTTGTATTTATTATGATGGATTGAAGGTAATACCTTTGAGTATTAGCATTATGTATGAAGATCTAAGCATGGATTTGGTATTGTGTTTATTATAGATTTCTTGATGGTTATCGGTATGCGTGATTGTTTTTGTTTATCAATTTATACTTGTTTAGGTGTTTTTTGAATGCGACCTATCATATTTTATCAGATCTAGCTAAAGTGTGATCCCTCAACGCGGATCTAGTGTCCTGGGATAGCTCTCAATATAGTGTAATTTATCATCTAGAACAATAGTTACATCCGCAAATTATTTTCCTTCTGATTTTGGGGCTGTGTCTAGGATACGCAGCGCTTGGGTTTGAAGCTGAGTTAATTGGACATGTGGTGATGGTTTATATATCCTGTGTTATGTAGACTAGAGAGCTGGTAGACTCATGAGATAGTTCAACAAAAGTTATCAAGAGCTATATGATTCTATCATTGGATAGTGTGGAGAACAAGTGAGAGCTAGCGAGTAGTTGGGTTAGAGTTGCCATTTAAACGGTATAGTGGGTAACGTATCTACGGAAGCTTAGGGTGGTTATTAAGATCATCATTGCCTTTATCCGCCATAAGATGTAGATTAAAGATTAAGTCATAATAAGGGATTACTGTCCTAGTGTGGATGTCTTTAATTGTGAATAGATGATTGTAGGCTTGTGGCGCTTGGAATTCCGTGGGGGAAGAAAGGTAACGCTCAGAGATATCGAAGAATTGCTATGCCACATCGAGAGAAGAATTCATTTCCAGCTTATTTAAACATAACCAACGTTCTTATACAGATTTAATAATGGTTAATACAGTTTTCTTATATAAGGTATCGACTCGCTTTTTATCTTCTGTGTGATATTGCTTACGTGGGTATAAGTATACTGAATAGATGTAGTTACCAACAAAAACCGTACTAGTTCTCTCAGGCGAAACCCACCATTTTCATTAGATCTAGGAGTTTGAGGTACTTTTGAAAGTAGGGTATACATTAGGTAATTAGTTAGAATCGAAGCTTATCTTTGGATTCGAGATTCGATTAACAAGATATATTAATTTAATGTGATTGGATTTAACTTGCTCTTAGTGATTAGACATCCCTATCTTACCGGTACGCGGAAAGATAATACGCTGAGGTGGCTAGGATCTGCGGGTTCTCGATGCTCGTATAAAGTGGTGATGGTTTTGGTTAAGTCGGTAAAATATAATTTAGAAGAACTTGAATTCTATTGACAATAAAGAATGAGATCGCACCTGAGCGCAACAGAAACTAGCATTACAAGAGGTAGGGTATCTTAGACTTCTTACATAGCCGGGCCATGAGGCTTGTCTCCGCATGGGACTGTTGTGGCTCGGTTTAGGCTTACTAGACTGTTAATTAGTTAACATTCTTAGCGCATTAACGGAGCTTAAGCGTGAATTAGAGCGACTTATCGGTATATTAGAAGAAGTGATCTCGACACTAGCTTTTTTGTATTTACTATACAGACGATAGCTCCGCGACTTAGAAGGCGGAGGTCACTCAGATTGTTAGACAAATAAAACACGATGTTTAGGAAGGATATTTGCGCGATACTATGTTTCAGGCTTTCGGTCTTGATGGGGCGTAGTTGTTTTTAATTCTCAGAGATCATTAACTTTGTGATTTGTGTGATATTGTGATACGATTGACTTTGTTGATTATGAGGCTTGTTCCGGTTATATTTCTGTGGGGGACAATGGAGATGTGAGTATCTGTTGAGAGCTTCTTGAAATCTCAGTCGAATCCATGACTCTGCTCATCGTCTAACCTCGTATAAATCTCATCCGTGTCTTGCCTAACCCTAGTCTTAAATGCTGTCATATGTCTACCCAACTCCGTGTCAGAACTAATTGGTGCCCCCTGAAGGGTCTCAACTATCTCGTCCCACGAGTCGGTGATCCCATATACAACCTCTCTCTTCGGATCACGCCTGATCTCCCTATCCATAGTAGCTACAAAGCCATAGTCTGCCCTAAGACCTCTTGCCGGTCTAGCAGCAGCAGCAGACGAGCTCTCTCCTACCTCTTATCTAGGACCAAGAGCGATACCTAACCTCTTCCGAGGTGGTAAGGTAACCTCGGGTCTGTCCTCCCTACGACTAGCAGAGGGTAGTAGCAATGGTGGTGATGAAGTAGGAACTGATATGGGCAAGGGTGGTGGTATCCCTAATGATGGTGCATCTGGTCTGGTGGGGGAGAGTATGAAGGGTGGTGGTAATGGTAGAGAATAGGAAGTAGATGCGGCCTCAGCTCTCATCCGGATCATAGCAGCTCGATAGCCCAATGAACGAATGGGGCTAGGAGGTGGTGCTGGTGATAACACAGGTGAGGGTGGTGATAGTGGTAGTGATGGAGAAGGTATCTGGGGAAGTGGTGAAGACCATGGGGAGAGTGGTGATGATGGTGGAGTAGATATAGCGAGAAGTCTGGCAACCTCTGCATCAGACCATACTGGTGTAGGTACTGGAGCTGGAATAGAAATCCTAGCTATCACACGATATGTAGGGTGTGGTGGTGGTGTGGCCGCAGACTCATCAGTCTCGAACGACTCTGTCTCCTCCGCGGATGGGGCCTGATCAGTAGCTGGTAAAGCAACAACTACAGAGTCAGCGGGAGCTAGGTGCTCCTCCTCCTCCTCATCATCATTGGCCTCGATGTCCATGTCATCATCCTCATCATCCTCTGATGACCCCTCCTCGTCATCGCCGTCATCTCCTCCATCGGCAGGATAATCGACAGGATCCTCCTCGGGGTCCTCATCGTCATCCTCCTCCGGGTTCACCTCAGGATCGGACTCCGGGACATAGTCAGGTGACTGAGCAGTGGGTGAGGCATCCTCAGCACCTGGCTGATCCTCAGCAATAATCTCATCATCAGTATGCTATGGGCCTGGAACATAATTTGGCGAAGGTGGTGCTTGCTCTGGCTCCTCAGGGCCAGACACGTAATCTGGAGAGGGTGGGACTTAAAGAGCGACCTCCATGTATGGTTCCTCTGGCATCCCAGGCAGCTCAAGGTACTCGTGATCATCGGCTCTCGGTGATCCTATGTCTGATAAACCCTCAAATGGGCTGGAAACCTCCGTGTATGTAACCCCCGATTCATCCGAATCTGACATGACTGAATCTGAAAATTCAAAATAGCTTATATTAGTATTTAATATAAGACTCTTATAGTAATATACATTTATATCATAACATGTATATCAATTATGAATGCATCTAGTCCAACCAACTAATGCAACAAGTAGTGTATGCATGAATGTATGCACATATGTATGTCCCGTGTAAAACCCCTTTGTATGAATTCGATGTTTGAAAATGGTTATAGTCCAGCAAAAACATTTGACCTGGTTCTCTATAACCTTGGCTCTTGATACCAATCTGTAACACCCCCAAATTGGGTCGCAGCGGAATAAGGGTCTGGGGCGTGTTACTTCATAGATCAATAACACAAGATGTATATAGAACGACCAAAAAGTCATTTAAAACTGATACATTGGATTTAACAAAGTATTTGTTACATAAGCCGAAGCTTCACTTGTCCACTTGTTCAAAATACAAAGATTTCTAGCCCATAACAGTTATACAAAATGTAATGCGACAAAATCTTTAATGCATGATATCCAAATCAAAACCACCAATGTATCCCTTGCACCTCGTGCTTACTGATCCCCTGAAAAACATTGCTTTAAAACGTCAACAATAATGTTGGTGAATTCATAGGTTTGATAAATCATATATTGTAGGACCACAAGATTTCCCAAGTGTATGATAATGCAACAGATGCAGACATCATATAAATGTAATTACGTTGCCCTAAGCTCATGACACTGAAGCTCGACATAAATGAATACCATATAAATGGCCTACATTGCCCGTGATGATGTTCTAACCCGCAACATCCTATGTTCGACATGGTATACGTTCGTTTGCCCAGTGATAGCTAATCACCCGAACGGGGATGTCAATCCCAATAGATCTATTCATAACATTCGCGCTCACAATCCAGTAACTGACAGTTCATGATAATGGGCTCAACTAGGGTTATCGCTACTTAGGCAACACGTAATCATAATATAAAACTTAACCACTTGTGTCCAATTATAAAACATTGCATGTTTCTCACCCCAAAAACTTGTAAAACAAATCATGTAAAACGTGGGGCTATGAACTCACCTTGAGTGAGCGAATAACAAGTATATCGCAGATAATGTGTCACGTAAATCGTCAGATGCAACCTATTTAAATTAAGGTCGTATAAGTACTAATCACATTGGGTAATTACTACCATGCATAATTCTATATAGCTAATCACCATCTAATTGTTTTGGAAAAATTGTGTTTAATAAGTTAAAACGTTTATAATTACCGTTGTAGTAAAACTGGCGTAACTTTCGCGTTTTAAGCCCGATTTTGACGTTTCTTATGCCCACGCTTTCGTATTAGGACGAGTTATCATAATTTGACATTTTCATATTTTTGATCCTCTGATGAACAGTACTTTTTACTGTTCACACCAGTTATAAAGTTATTTTTATAGTTTTAGTTATCGTAAAACCCGTAAACGTCGTATTTTATTCGTTATAGCTCCGTTTTTAGCGATTCTTTCGAGCATGTTCTCGTAATTGAAAGTTCTAATGATTTATGAGGTTTACAAAAATAAAAGTTTCTGTCATGAATAGTAACTTTTATAAAAATAGTTTTATAAAAGTATTAATTGTCGTAAACTCGCGAAATTCATAACTCATTCGTTATTAATTGAAAATTTTCGTTTCTTATCATTTTGGAATCCTAAAAATATGTGTAATCTGTTAAAAATACTAAACTTGCTGTTTTATATAATTTTTATAAATTGTTTTATAAAAATTCTTTTATAAATCCGTTTATTTATCGTATAACTTGTTTTTACCGTAACTTTTTCGTTATTTATCCGTTTTTCAAGTTTCTTAGCTTTTTGGAATCGTCATGAGACGTACTATTTTATAAAAATATAAAATGGACAGGTTGTATGTCGAATTAAAACAGAAAGTTAGGATGTCTTTCTTGATTCCATATGTAAACTTTGTTTTTATACTTTTCAACTTTTGTAACTTTATCACAAGTCTTTTTATACCATATATATTATATGTGTTACATATAATAAAGTCCATTAGTCCATCATTGTCCTCATATGTCCAAATTACCAAGATTAACAAGTTTATCAAGTTGATTATACACATTTACTTGTAGCTTTTCATGTAAATCATTAAAAACCCTAATCTTTCATTAACACTTTTTAAGCTTAACCAAGGTTGTTCATCACTTATACTTCCATTATAACCTTATTTTAGTGTTCATATAACATCACTAAAAGTCCATAAACAAGATTAACATGTCATTTGCATTACTTTTACTTGTAACATATTAAGTAAACTTTATAAACCCTAATTTGTACATAATCATTTTTACACTTAACCAACATGGTATAACACTTATAGATCTATTTTAACATGATATTATAAACCTAATATCATATGAAAAAGTGTACAAAAGCATAATTACAAGTAAAAATCCGTTTTACATGTTCAAAAGTCTTAAATGGTAATTTTTCTATATAAAACATCATATACATATAAAATCATGAAAATGAAAAGATAAAGGTTTTAGGTAACCTTAGTGATGAATGATGATGATGAGAGATATGTGCTAAACCCTTGTTAAGACTTTAAACCCAAGCTATCAAGCTATGAAAACCCTAATTCAATATGAAACCCTAATCTTGATTTCTTGCTTCAACACTTGTAAACCCTTAAAGGAAACCTTCAAACCTTCTTGGGTTATCTTAGATATGATGTATAAACATTTAGAAATGTTACAAATAAATTTTGTATGGATTTTTCTTGGTTTGTGTTTGAAGCCGTGGCCTATAGAGGTGGAAATAGGAGGATTTGTTTTGATTTCACTTTGCAAATGAGAAGTGTGTGTGTTACTTTCTAGTTTAGGCATTATATACCATGTTGACAAGTCAATGAAACACTTAGACGATTTCATGGAAGTCTTATGGTCAAGGCATGGGTGTTTGCTTGGTGTCATAGTTTGTAAGAGAAGTTGGCAAGACTTTGAATGTTGGTTGCTTGCTAGGATAAATAACACATGCTAAATTTTCAAAGTCTTTAAAATAATATCTTTCTTGTGTATTTTTCTTCTATATCCAGCCCTATATGTATATGTATAAGATATTTTTCTAATTTTTGAGTACTGGGTACAAATGTGGGTATTTGTTGAAGCGTAGAAAAGTTTTGGTGGTTCCGGGTATGCCTAAACGTATTTTATTGCGAAACGTAATATATTTACGCAACCAATAAAAATAAATTAAACAATGTTAATAATTATCCTCAAAATAATTACTTAACCCTTGCTTGATGTAAACATTTAATTGTTTGATGCCCGTTTACATTGAACGCTAATTTTTAGCCTACGTGATTTAACTTAACGTTTTACGATTTAAAGCAAACGCGTACAATACAAAAGATACATTGTGGATTTATTGACGACGTCAATGACCCTAAAACACGGGGTGTTATATTGTCTGAACTTGTTCTTCTCCCATTTCACTCCAGTCAAAACCTATACCATCTATAGCCAACATTGCCTTTAAGGATGTGTCTTCATTGTTTCCTTGCTTCCTGGAGTTGTCTTGATTTCTGAACTGACCTTCCTTGCTTCTTGGTGCTCTATACTCCCTGGTAAAGTGTCCCATCTTATGACAGTTAAAACACTCTACCTTGGATTTATCATACCAAGAAATATCATTAGAATTAATGAAAATCTTCTTGACTGTCCTCTGATAGTACCTCTTTGCCCTCATACTTAGCAAAGAGAGCTGCCACTTTAAATCCATTGCTTCTAAATCATTTTCACAAATTTGCTCTAAGTTCTAATGCAAGAGATCGGAACCATTGGGATTTTCAACCATGAAAGCATACACAACATTATCACTTAAGCTAGCAGTACTAACTTAAGGACTAGTAGTGTTAACATTAGGGCTAGCAGTACTAACTTCTGGACTAGCAGTGTTAGCATCATTAGTACTGCTAGTGCTTGGATCAGTCATAAAGGCCAAGTTTTGAGCACCACTACTTGCACCAAAAGATTTTTTTACCTTTTGTTCAACAATCTTAAATTGTAGTACAGATCATCAATGCTCATTGTATCAACTTTAGGCTTATTCATATAAACAACAACAAGAGTGTTCTACTCAGGAGGCAAGCTGCTCAAAATTTTTGAATTTAAGTCTTCTTAAGCGATGACCACACCCAAGATTGCAAGCCTACTGACAATATTTTGAAGCCTGTTGAATATAAAGTCAAGAGACTCTGCACTTGTTGTACTAAAATTTTCATACTGTTGCTTCAAAAGTGTCTTATGAGTTTTCCTAGTTGCTTCATTACCCCCAAATCGTGTTTCAATGGCAGCAAACATTGATTTAGCATCAGGGTACTGACTGAATGTGAGTTGATGTTCATTGGGAAGAGCCATAAGTAGCAAGCTTCTGGCCTTTACATCGTTCTTCTTATTTGTCTTTTCTTCAGCAGTTACAGGTGCAGACATCTTTGTAATTGAAGTACCATTCTCTTGTGCTGTCTGTGGTACAGACACATATGAATTACCATTCTATATGAGATCCCATAGAGCATAGTCTTGTATTTGAAAGTACTGCTTAATTCTAATCACCCACATCTTATACTCACCTAGTTTGAGTATGGGAAGCTTTACAGTAGTACCACTGTTTGTAGATTCAAACTCCATGTCTTCTAGATCAAATTTTCAAAGCAAAAGCTCTGATACCACTTGATGATCCTAATCCTTGATCAATTCCTTAGGTTGTCTAAGGTTAAGTTACCTTGGATAAAACCAAAACAACTTATTGTAGAAACTTTGTTTGTATACTAAAGTGTATGCGAAATCTACACCTTAATACCTAGAAGTATTATGAATAAAACAGTAATCTTGAATAACAAAGATATAATCAAATGCTCCAATATTATTAGATCAATAATATGAGTACTCTTAACTAGTACTAGGGTTTACGACCTTGAAGCTTTTCTGAATCGACTTGACAACTATGAAAACTTATGAACTTATACGTCAAAAACTGATATCTCAACTAATGCCCTAGGGCCTCCTTTTATAGACTAAGGAGTCCTAGTCGGCTTATAAACATTCTAGAATATCAATAATCTTTTCTAAATATAAAATAATCTCTTAAACAAATACATTATGTAGTTATTGTACAAGTATATCTCATTACTCATATCTTCATAAGTATTCTTGTTCTAATCCAAACAATCTTTATCTCTTTAATCGTCTTTATCTTTTGCAGTAGTATGTCTTTTGACAGTTGTAATTCAGCAACATAAAACTTTTGTCTCTTGCAAGCTATCTAATAAACTCTAAGCCGTTGTAACTTTTTGTATAGACTAGTACTAATATATACTACGAGTAGTAACTTGTATAGCCGTCTTAACCATTACTACTGCATCCACTAAACTACTTAGCTTATATTTTCAGATCTTCTACTTGAGCAGTCTTATCTTCAACCTCAACAGTAGTAACTTTCTACTAACAGTACTAAATTATACTAACGGTAGTAACTAGTAGTGGTAACTTTATACTACCAGTACTAACTACTTAGCATAATTTCCATTATGTACCTGAGCAGTATTAACTCTAAGAATCCTTGAAGTCTTTTAAGTCCCAACATCGTCCATGAATACTTTCATGCTATCCTCAATAAACTCATGGAATATAGCTGTCATGCAGCGCTGAAAAGTGGCTGGGGCATTGCATAATCCGAAGGGCATTCATGTATATTAGAAGGCCTCATAAGGGCATGTGAACGTGGTTTTCTCTTGATCTTTAGGGGCGATATGGATTTGAAAGTATGCAAAGAACCCATCTAGGAAGCAGTAGTATTCATGTCCAGCCAGTCATTCAAGCATTTGATCGATGAACAAGAGTGGAAAGTGATCTTTCTGGGTTGCGTTGTTCAACTTACGATAGTCGATACATATGTGCCATCCAGTGACTGTCCGTTGCAGGATGAGCTCGTCCTTCTCATTCTTTACTACGGTCATTCCTCCTTTATTTGGGACAACTTGGATAGGACTTACCCAAGGACTGTCGGAGATAGGATAGATTAATCCTGTGTCAAGGAGTTTTATGACTTCCTTTTTCACTACCTCTTTGATGTTGGGGTTAACTTGTCTTTAGGGTTGGACACTTGGTTTGAACTCGTCTTCCATGAGTATTTTGTGAGTACAGAAGGATGAGTCAATTCCTTTAATGTCCGCAATACTCCAAGCGATTGCCCCTTTATGATTTCGAAGAACTTTAAGGAGTCTGGTTTTTTTGACGGTGGACAATGCGGATGAGATAACTACTAGGAGTTGGTTGTTTTCTTGGAGAAAAGCGCACACAAGGTGTTTGGGCAACTCCTTAAATTTAAGTTTGGGTGGCTCTACGCTTGATGGTTTTAGCTGATTTTCTAGGGCTTTCCATTCGAGTGGTTCCACCGGCTCTATCCTAGGGTAGAAGGAGATTGCAAGCACCTTGTTAGGGTCTTCCCATTCTTCTTTGGTCCATTCTCCATCATGATTTACTGTGTCGACCCATTGCTCCTAGACCAGCTTAGCGGTGTGATTGGCACAGTATAGGTAATCATCAAGGGAGTGTTTGGATTTCATGGATTTTCCAATGTTAAAGGTGACGGTTTCGCTCACGAACCTTAAACTTAATTTTCCTTCATGAACGTCAATTACAGCTATTGCTGTGGCGAGGAAGGGCCTCCCCAAGATGATTGGGACTAGCTCGTCTTCGTTTATTTCCAAGACTACAAAGCCAACTGGAAAGATGAACTTGCTTATTTTCACCAATAGATTCTCGCAGACCCCGATGGGGTACTTGATAGATCGATCGGCAAGCTGAATACTCATTTTGGTAGGTTTAAGTTTAGAAATCCCTAATCGTCAGATGAGAGAATATGGCATGAGATTTATGCTTGCTTCTAAATCAGCAAGGGCTTTCTTAACTGCCAAAGGTCCAATAAGACATGGCAGTGTGAAGCTTCCTGGACCCCCTTCCTCCTGGGCAGACTCCTTTGGATAACAGTAGAACATTACTCACTAAGTTTGACTAAGGAGGCTACTTTTTCAAGTTTCTCCTTATGCGAAAGTAGATCTTTTAAGACCTTGGCTCCCTTTGGCATGTGAATCATAGCTTCAAGGAATGGCAAATTGATATGAATTTGCTTGAAGATTAAGAGAAGCTGCTCATCCTCGTCATCCTTTTTCTGTTTTTTTAATCTGGAAGGAAAAGGTAGATTAAATGACTTGGAAGGTTGGTAAAGGACGGATAGCCGATGGGTAGGTTCTTGTATAATGCCTGGTTCTGCGTCCTTAGGCCTTCCTTTTTTAGTTTCATCGGTGAAGTTATCAACCATTGGTCGTGGCAGGGCTAGAAAAGGTGGGTCTTGTATGCTAATTCCTGATCTAGTTGTTATGGCAAAAGTTAGTGCTTTAGGTTTAAGAGCCATGCTTTTGTTGATTATTGAGAGTATTTGGGAGTATTGTCCACGCAATTCCTTATGGTGTTGGACAAGCATGTCTCCTATCCCTTTTGCGTGAGACTTCTTTTCGAGCATGAAGTTGGCGAGCTCATCTTCAAACTTACTTCTAACAACCCACTCAGGACCATTCTCTCCCTTTTTCGTATATTTGTTGTTTCCCCATGGTGAGGTATTGTCATTCTGATAGAACCTCAGAATGGAAGGGTCATTATAGATGTCTCCTCTGGATAAGCATACTTGCTCGGCCCGGTTAGTTTGCATGCATTCATCGGCCTCATGAGATTCTCCACAGTAGTCGCAGATTAGGTAGGGATTTTTTAACCCAACCTCTCGAGTAGGCGTTTCGAGGTAGAATATTTGATTACAAGCCCTTTTTAGGCGCCCTATGAATGTTGGTTGTATTGCTTTAGAAATGGAAGAAATGTTCATGGGTGGTGACACGTCATCCCACAAATCATCTTGATATTGGACATATTCTTCAATTCGATTCCACCCTTCATCTTCGGTGATAGAATTAAAGTGGAATTAAGCGAATTGGATGAGTTTCCTACTGTCGTCCTGGGATATTTTATCATGAAAGATTTGTACCAGAAGCCATTTCTGTATTCCATGATGGGGAACCTGTTTGATTAAGTCTTGAAAACGGATCCAAGCCCTTTTGATAGGTTCTTCGTCCCCTTGTTTGAATCGGAGGATTAAATCTCTAAGGGCTGAGGTACGTCCTACCAAAAAGAAATGGTCAAAGAATCGTTACACGAGCTGCTCCTACATTGTGATTTGAGTATGAGGTATTCTGTCAAGCCATTCTGCCGATTTTCCCTTGAGGGAGAAGTGGAAGAATCTTAACCTAGATGTATCCCTTGTGGCTCTGTTAGCTTGTATGTTATCGACAATACTTAAGTAGTGCCTAATGTGATGGAGGGGATCCTCATTTTTTAATCCTTGGAATGTGCACGTGTTTTGAATTAACCAGATGTCATGCGAGTCAACGATTCTTCCCGTTTTTTTGGTTGAAAATGTAATTAGATTTAGGAAACCGAAGGAATTAGGATGAGAATGCTCGTGTAAGGTCTTTGGAGGCGTTGGTGGTTTGGCTCTAGTGTTGTGGGAGGAGGATGCCTCATCATCAAAGAGGTTTCTTCTAGCTATGGCAAGAGTTTCATTTTAATGTGAACGTAGGGCGGCTTTACTACGCATCAGGAGTTTCATTTTAATGTAAACGTAGGGCGGCTTTCCTACACATCATGATTGATGGATTTATAAGGTGGAAGACACCAGAAAAGATAGACTATGAGAAAGCTAATGTGCGAAAATTAAAGTCTTAATTAAAAGGATTCAAGCAAGTAGAACTAAGTTAAACTATGATCAATACCTAACTATTCCCCACGTAGCGGCGCAAAAAACTTGGTGCGGTAGTCGTAAGACTTCTACACAAAGTTTTACAACTCCCTAGGCAGAGTACCTAACCGTTGTAATAGTAGTATAGGCAAGACTCGAGGGTTGTTATCATTCTCTAAGGGAATAGGTTGGGAAAGCTTGATCACGGTCTAACAGAATTCTAAGGGTTGAGGGAAGATTCTTTTTGTGTTTTTATATTTTATGAAAGCAGATAAAATCATATATTGGAGAGGTGGTTGGTTTTAGCTATTAAACTAAATATAAACTAAACTACTGGTGATAACAATATAATAAAAGACTGTGTTTATTTAATCATGTATTACTCCCTAGATTGCTTCTCCTAGTGTTGTTGCTTTGTCACACTTGTGATGATCTATGTAATTATTTCCTAAGTCATGAACGAATTACACGAACCCGCCGTCTATTTAATATTCCGTTAAGGCAACGCACAAGTAAGGTAGTATGAAGACTATTACAAGGCCCCTAAGAGTATATTAAATGCATTTGAAATATATTAAGAGTGGATCAACCATATAAGGGGCAAGGTAGTATGAAGACTGTTACCCGATGGTATCCTTTCTACACAATCATGTTTTCCTAGACATATCAACAGCGATACAGACAAAAGCTGGTTTTCTAAGACCTAACATGCATATCCATTACAAGAAGCAACACCACTAAGATCTACATTCTAGGTTTCATACAATCATAAATAAACACAATAGAAGGTTTAGCCAAGCATGTTAAAGATAAAGCAAGAACAGATAAGAATCACACAACAAGACATATTGAATGATTAAGATAGTCTTACTTGATTAAAACATGAATAGAAGGAAGTACAATAGGGTTTTGAGGCCCTAAAATCGTCCCTAACAGCTGCTAAACGAACTAGGGTTCGTCCCTCTCTTTTACTCTAAAGTTACACACTTAAAACCCTAAAATCGGATTTGTATTTATAGGAAAATCGCTGCAACAGCGTCGTATTTTAATCGTGACGCCCTCATGACAAGAATATTCTAGATAATGTGCTGGGTCATACAATCTGACGCCGTCTTGAGATCTTGTGATGCCGTCTTGGAAATTGTTGTGACGGCGTCACGTGTAATCTGTGACGCCGTCTCCAGCTTCTGAGGAGAAATTCTTGAGCAATGTTGGTGTAGGCCTTTCAAATACAAAATACCTGAAAAGGAACGATTAAGTACCTATTTTGGACATAAACACACGATTTAGGGGGTTAAACGACCTTGGAAAAGTGTATAAAATGACACCTCATAAATAATCACAAGAAATCTAAAGGTTTTGTCATGAAAAGTGTTCGATTTAGGAGGTTAAACGACCTTGGAAAAGTGTTCAATTTCCATGCTTAATTATCTGTATTTTCTTTCTCCCGAGCATATGCTACTGATTGTTTATCCTCTATTTCAGGTAGTGCATGACAAGGAGTTCAACTAAGGAACTATTTACACCATTTAAAAACCCAGAACGCGAATTTCGCTCATTTAGGAAGCTTTTCAAGACACTAAATCTTGACGAATCAAGATCGCCTGTATACGATCTATTTTCTGATCTAGAAGAAAATTCCAAGGAAGAATTTGCAGAAACAATGGTGGAAACCATGGAAGAATACATGAGCAAAACCTGAGCTTACTATGGATTGGGTGTCACTAGGCCTAAAATCGGTAAGAATGATCACTTTGAACTAAAAGGCCAATTTCTCAAGGAGCTTCGAGACAACACCTTCAGCGGTTCGGATCATGAAGATGCGAATGAGCATATTGAAAAAGTTCTTGAGATTGTCGATTTATTCCATATTCCTAATATAACTCAAGACCTAATAATGCTTAGAGCCTTCCCTATGTCCTTAACTGGAGCCACGAGTCGTTGGCTAAGAAACAAACTATCTGGTTCAATTAAAACTTGGGAAGATTTAAAGGCAAAAAATCTTGAGCAAGTATTGTCCACCTGCCCGAACTACTAAGAAAATGGAGGAGATCAATAACTTTCAGCAGGAACCTGATGAAACCCTTTACCAAGCATGAGAAAGATTCAAGGAACTATTGATGAAATGCCCTCAAGACTAACAGAGATGCAGGAGGTGATCTTGTTTTACAATGGATTGGAAGTTCCGACTAGACAAATTCTTGATTCAAAAGGTGCCATACCGACTAAGACAGCTTCCGATGCAAAAGTAGCCATCCAAGAAATGGCTACATATTCTAATAAATGGAAAAATGGTGCATCTATGCTCTGGGATTCTACCAAAGGAATAATGCAAACCCTTTGTATCAAGAACGAAGACAATCAATGGAAGAGTCATTAAGCAAGTTTATGAATGAATCATTAAATAAACATGAAGAAAACTCTAACTTAATCAAGGAAATTTGAGCTTCCATTCTCCAAGTGTTCTCACCTACCCTCCACAACTCCAGTTTGAGACTTACTTGTGTGAGTTATGTGGAAATAATGCTCATTATGGTTATGATTGTTCACCACAGTTCCTGATTTGTCTATGAACAGGAGCCATGTTACAATCAAAACTTTAATGATAATTATTTTCCACAAAATTCTCAAAGTTCTTCTCAACAATATCTTTGTTGTGCAAATTGCGGGGGTCCTCATGAAACTTTTCAATGTCAACCAATGAATGAAGATTATTGTGAGCAAAATTCTTGCTATGATTCTAATTCTTTTGGTTTTGACCAATTTCAACCCCCATAATATACCGTCAATCATCCAATCTTCAATGCTCAAAACAAGCTTATGGAGCAAATGACATCCGTATGTGATATGGTTGGTCAAATTATGCAAAAGAAGGAAGAAGAAAGGCGAATTATGGAAGAGCAAACGGCTAAAGAGGATATGAGTATCGAGGAAATGAGGCATGAGCAGCAATTGGTTGATTACAAAATTAAAGATATCACGAATGATTTGGGTTATAAAAGATTTCGCGCGAGAAGATTGATGAAGAATACGAGAGAGATTGTGAGATTAGAATTCGAAAACTTAAGCAAGATTTTAATGAATGGGGCAGCGAAGTTCGAAAAAAGGAGCAAGCTTACAAAGAAGAAAAGTATTCTGCTGCCCGTCGTCGCATGCTTTCTATTCCTTTTGTCGACGAGGATGATTATATTCCTTTAGGAGATATTATTGCTCGATATTCTACGTCTAAAGCAATCACACCCGACTTACCGATCGAGGAGCCCGATAACTCTCTAAATATGGGGGACGAGCATCTTAGCACTATTCCAGAAACGGAATCGGACGAAGTAATAAAGTCTAGTGTCGAGAACCTTGTCCTAATCCCATGTGAGCTCGAGGGTATTTCCGACGATACGAGTGATGTGCCTAATTGTGATAATAATCGTATTAATGTTGAGTCCGATCTTGTGGAATCTTTGATTAACCGTGATTCTTTGATTGTTCATTCTTCTAAGATCGACCCTATTCTCGAGGAGTTCGCCGGTGAATTGGATGATTCTTGGAGGACGATTTAACCAGTTATCGCATATTTCTTCTCCATTATTGAGCAAACCAGGGGAGTACTAGTTTCTTTTCCTTGTTTTCTTATCCCTTTATTCATTTTTACGCGTACTTCTGTAGAACGTTAGGGACAATGTTCAACTTAAGTGTAGGGGGAAATAAGCCTTAGAAACTATTCTTTCATTTGCCATTTGCTTGTTCTTTAAAATGATGGGTAATATATCGAAACATGCATAAAAAGGTAATTTTGACCAAAATTAAAATTTTTTTACGACACATACCGACGAAAACCGATAATAGCGTCTCATGGATAGGAATGTATATGACTAGCACAAAAACCCTCAAAATTCTATTCCAAAAATGTGAGGTTCTCATTTAGATCTTTAGGAATTCGGGTACTCATTATTGTTACCCAAGATAATTTGTACCTTTAGCTTTCTCGAGTTAAGGAAGGTTCGAATGCAGTCATATGTGTCTATTTCGTCGTTACAGATGTGTACGTATGGTCTTTGTCGCCTTTTCTGGAGCATTGGTATCGGTATTAAATTATATGAGTGTACCGATAGTATATTAAATTCTAGAAATTGTTTTTGTGATGCATCCCGAGAACGCATAGTAAGTATTAGGATTTGCTAGATAAGAGGCACTAGGATTAACCCATGTTTTAAACCTGTAATTGTTATGATGGTCACACCGATCATATAACTATCCCACACCTTTGCCATGCACTCACTTTTAGTGCAGGATACCCCTAGTAAAACCCTCCGAGCCTATCCTTTTTCACGGTTCTTGTAATTTTTTGGTTAATCCGGACTATTAATGAAGAGCATTGTCACCCATAAACTAATTGTTACACCTAAATCGACTTAGCCTACCTTGTATGTACTCACTTTTAGTACATTATTGTTTTAACCCAAGTTAATTATTGAGTACACGGTTGCTAAGTCCTTATCCTTGTAAATACTGTTTTGGGACGATTAGGATTCATGGTAGTATTCATCTTATGAAAAATTGGGGAAGAAGTAATTTATTACGCCCAATAGAGCTCAATAAGCTCCATGTTATTTTGATCCATCTCAAATTGGGTAATTAGTTAGATTGTAAATAATTAAGTATGTAAAAGTTCAAGTGTAGGGGTGTATCTATATACCCCTATGATGTATTATATGTTTAAGCAATGGCAGGGCAAAAGTGTACAAAAAAAGATATATATAAAAAAAAGTGAAAAAAAAATGTACGGGCTGTCATTTGCTTATGTTATGTTTATCATAGAGTCAAGAAAAGAAAAAGAAAGAGATTGGTGTAGAGTTTTATAGAGTTTGTATATTTTGTTTGAGTATTTGGCTTAGCAACCAAACCAACATGTATTCGTATAAATAATTAGCTAACCCTTCCACTCCAAATTCACCCAAATCCACCACCCGAATATATCCCATCCGTTTTTGTTTCCGTTAATGTTATCTTACACCTACACCCCACAACCCTTTAAAAGACATCTTTGACAGTAATGGATAATGTTTGCGCCTAGCGGTGGAGGTTTGATTCTTTACCAAGCCTATGGTAATTTATATGCTATGACAGGTAATGAGTGTTTAATTTTCCGTTTCCCATAGTTATTATAATTTATTATACACCCGAGTGAAAGAGAGAATCCAAACACTTATGTGAGGTGCTAGTATATACTTTTCGTGCTTTTAATTACGAGGTCTAGAAGGTTGTGTTGTAAAATACTTTTAAAGAGTAGGTTAAATGACCCTAATATTGCTATTGTCTAGGTAGAAAAGCCCATTTGCTTGAGGACAAGCAAATCCCAAGTATAGGGGTATTTGATAAGCCATTTACTTGAGGATAAGCAAATTCCAAGTGTAGGGGTATTTGATGAGTGTCATTTTATATACTATTTTCGTTCGGGTCATTTAACCCCTAAAATCAGGCAAATATGCTCATATTAACATGCTTAATCGTTTTCTTTTCAGGTTTAGCACTTGTGATGGCTTTTGAATGGAAAAATACACTTGACTTAGGCTCAATTTGGAGAAGAAACGACAAGATACGACCTACACCAAATCTCATGAAAGGTTTATGCAAACAGTGGCAGAGACTGCTTCTAGCATAAAGTGACGCCATCGAGGATCTCTTATGACAGAGTCAAAACAGTGGCCCACCTAAAGAAACCACTATAAGATTTTGTGTCACACAGATTGATAAGATTATTTCACTTTGCGCGATAGTACCAGATATGTTTGCCATAACCTACCTTCAACGAAACTCGGATTTCGACGATTCCACAGCCCACGTGATCGATAAGCGAGAAACTCTACAACTTATGCAAAAATGAGAGGCTGAGACGGACGTCAGGAATATTTGGCGACAGCATCCGGGATTGCCGACCTAGGGTTTTCATATAAATATAGCCTCATAACTTCATTTTTATCAAGCTCCCAACCCTAAGTCTAATTCTAGGGTTTGGGTAGGTGTTTTTTCAGCAACTTAGAAGGTCTATTTCAATCCATAAACATCTTGTAATGGTTTGATTATCACTTATATTTTAATTCATGTCTTCAATTCCTTTTGTTGATTTTGACTTCTCTTGTCTAAGTATGCTTGGCTAATTCATTTAGTATTTATTTGGAAATGCATGAAACTTGTCATTAGTTGATTAGATTTTGTTGTTTGTGACAGATTCAATGAGTATAATTGATTATAGTTTATAATTCTTGTTTCCTATTGCTTCTTGTTGATGAATGTGCGCGTTAGGCTTTAAAAAACCAACTTTTATCTGTATCGTTGTTGATATGTCTAGGGAAACACGAGTGTGTAGAAAGGATACCATCAGTAATAGTCTTCATACTACCTTACCCCTTAGATGGTTGATCTCTTTTAAGATATTTCACATGCATTTAATATACTCTTAGGGGCCTTGTAATAGTCTTCATACTACCTTACTTGTGCGCTGCCTTAACAGAATATTAAATAGACGGCGGGTTCGTGTAATCCGTTCATAACCTAGGAAATACTTACACATTACGTCTCAAGTGTGACAAAGCAATAGGTAGAATTGGATAGCTAGCAAGGAGTAGTGCATCCCAGGTGAATACGCTTTATTGTATATTTGTTATTTAGTTTATTAGTTTAATTAGCTTAAAACCAAACCTCTTTAAAATCATAATTTACTTGCTTTTATAAAATATAAAAACACAAAAATAATCTCCCTTCAACCTTTAGACCTTAGTGAACATTCGAGTCCGCCCTTCAGTGCTATCCACCTAGAGAACGATAACCACCCCCAATTCTTTCCTAACTACTTAACTAAAACGGTAGGTACTCTCCTAGGGAGTGTAAAACTTCTTGTTGCAGTCCTAAACGAACGACGCATCAAGGTGTCTCACAGGAAACACTTTAGTCAACGACCTGAGTTTTGAATGGAAAAGACGTAAATAGATAGGGACCATTGATGCAATATTTGTAAACAACAAGGACAAATCATGCAATTTAGACTTATGTTTATGACTTAAATGATCGTTTCTATGCAGTTACGGTGACGCTTCATTTTCTACTTACAATGATGACATCTCAGATTCTATGCACAAAAATTGATATTTTGATTTAGTTATCCAATATCATATTTCCACTTATTTCGTACCTCAAATATACATCATAAATTGCTTATTAAAAATTTATTGAATGGCCATTTTTCGAGGTTCTGGATGAACTTTATTGAATTACCACCGTTCTACAGAGTTACATAAAAAGCGTATGCAGTTTGGTTTGTGCAAGAGATATGTCCGAAGAAAGATGGGTTTCTGGCTGAGGTAAAGTCTAACCTCGGAGCCTCCGATACAAGAACATAGCTTAAACACCTCCGCCGGACTAGCACGGGCTAAGCCAGACATGTACTCTAGAGAAACTAGTAAGTCGAAGGACAGATCAGGTCCGGAGTCTCCAGTCCTAGGGCTAGACTAGCAACACCCAGGGGCGAGCCGACGAAGGTACAATACTTGGTTAGGACCACTGTCCTTGGGATGACATGTAGCTTACAATTATACCAACAAACAAAGAGGGAACACCCACTCAGCGATTGTCTCGTTGAGCCCTAGACGACAAGCACCTTTTGTTGTCTGGTGAGGACTCAAACAATATAAAGAGGGGAGTTTACTCTCTCGGGACGGACCATGTAACACACACTCCAGACCATATTTGTATCTTTACAGTTTTCTCACGCAAATATCTCATACTCCGTACTTACTCCTCAGCCGAGTAGGTTCCCATACGACTAAAATCCCGGGGCGAGCTAACGGTGTTCTTTCTTATTTTAAGCTACGATACGAAGGAGGAACCTCCGAAGGAGCCAAGCGATCAATAATCACAATGCATAAGGTCATGACTCATAATCTCACAATAATTCAAATTCCGCGCTCTTATCCTCTAAGCTAAGATAGAGCTTAAACGAAGTCTTAATCTAACTCATAAACCTAAGAATCATCTTAAAATTCCCTTGTTATTTGAATCTTATAGCCCTTGGAAGGAGACCAGTTAGGAAGGCTCTCAGGACTTTTACTGGCTTTATTTCTAAATAAACCAGAGAGTAGAAAAGCTCTAAGAGCAAATTGCTTATGTTAAAAAGCTGAAGCAATTGTAAGGCTTTTCCCTTTACATTTTCCTTGTCATTTAATTTCTAGCTTAATAATTACTTAAATGCTTAAGTAGCTTCTTAGTTTTTGCTTAATCTGCTTATTGCTGCTATATTCGTCATCTAGTTAGCTTAACTGTGTTAGATTCAGTCTATTTTTGTTCTTTGATAATCTGCTTAGGTTTATATAGTTAGAATATGATTAGACAATTTCGTCCTAAAAATCATAAAAACCTAAAAAAAAAAAATTATTAAGCATAGCTTATAGATCTTTAATTATAGCTTTTAAATAAATTGTTGATTTATGTTTAATAAGCTTAATATAAGTTGTTGATCATCTGGTAATAAGACCTTGTTAAGTGGATTTCAGTTTTAAGCTTCAATCAAATCTGTCAAGCAGATAAAAGTAGTGTTTGGTGTTAACAAACCACTTTTGACCTAAACATAGTCAAAGTGAATTGATGATTTTGCTTGAGTCACTGCATAATCAATGATAACTAGTTAAAAAGTTTTTTATAGGATTATATTCAAAATTTAAAATGTTTAAGCTATTTTTTAAAAACCTTGCCTGCACCAGGACTTATTTTTATCTAGCTGTCAAGCTTGATCTAAGCTTTTTAGGCTTAGTTCTGATGTTTTGCTTGTGTTCATCTCTACTCAATAGAATGTATTGTGCATTCTTTACCACTAAGGTAGCCTGCATTTTGGCTTTGTGAATTTTCACCAATTACATCACAGTAGTAACAAACAGTTACTACTGCCTTGCCTTTTTATTTTCCATGTTTTAAATAGCTTAAATAAGATTTTTGATTTAAATACTTAGTAAGTCGTTAGATATATATACGCTTAATTAAGTGTCGAGTTCTTATTTTTTTATTTCTACTTATAACTTAGTGTACAATATCTTTAAAATTTCATCAAAAAGTCAAAAAGCTCTCCAAAAAACAATAATTAGCTCTTTGTTGAATTTGAATTCCTATCTTGTATATAAAGTTTTACATTTATATTCATCATAGCTTTATAGTTGCTTATCTAGTTTCAAAAGCTTAAGTTAGTTAGCTTATTGAGCCTTTTAGCTTAAGTGGATTTTTGTGTTTATTGAGTTACTTTCCTGATTTTACCCATTTGAATGATGCAATACAAGTAGTCGAAGAGTTTTCTGTAAAGTGCTTATCATTATTTAGCTTAATATCATCGATAAGCTTTCCTGGAACTTCTTTTGTTTTTGGATTTGAACTTATATTGAGCTTTGTGCAAAGCTTTTAGTCCAAATAAGCAAAAGTGAGCTTAAAACCTCACTTTCTGTAAACAGGAATTCAAAAGCTTTTTATGAGCTGAATTTTGAGTTTGAGCTTAAGCTCCATTTATTAAAGTAGCTTAAAAAAGTGTCTTTATTCGAAGATATTAGCTTTGGTAATTTCAAACAGTTCAAAAAAAAAATTAGCAAAAAGGGTTTGCCAGTTTTGAACTCAAGACCTCACACTCACAAGCCATACGTTTTACCAAGTGTGCTACAATAGCCCATCCAACCTTAGCTTGCACAACCTAATAGTTATACACGTTTTCCTTTTTCTCATTTTTAATAAGCCGTAGCTGAACACAGCTTATTTAGGGCTTATTTAGTTAATGCTGAGTTACTTTCTTTTCTTGTTTTAGTAAATCTTTATACTTTTTAGACATTCCTTCCTGATTTTTTTGATAATTTTTCATTAAGTAGATTATTTTTAATCATTTTTTGAAAGTTTTAATTTTAGAAAATACATAAAAAAATAGAAAAAAGTTTCAAAAAAATAGTTTTTAGTTTTATAAAAATTACTTTTAGTTTTACATTAAGAAAAATCATTTTTCAAAACTGTTTTTTAAAGATTTTTAATTTCAGTTTATGAGCTTTTAATTTTAATTAAAAAATAGAATTTAATTAAAATAGTTTTCTGAGTTTTTTAAGTTACTTTAGACTTTTCTAAGTTTAAAAATCATTTTTTTTAATTTTTAGAACTTAATTTGCTAATTTCTAGGATTTAATTAGATTAAATTCGTTTTTAATTCATAATAAATTCAAAAATAATCAAAAAAATGTTTTTCTTTTTCTTAAAATTTTCTTTTGTCCTATTTTAGGTTTAGAAATTTAGTTTGCATTTTTAGAGGTTAATTTTAGTATATTTGCTTAATTGTCGCGTTTTATTTGCTTCTCGTTAATTGTTTAAGTGTTTTATTGCTTTTAATTGTTCATTTTAATTGTTGGCTTTATTTAGTAGTTATAGATACTTAAAAATATATTTTCTCTCATTCAAATCATAATCCAAGCTAAAGCAAGATTTCAATTTCACAAGTCGTTGGGGAAACGACCCGGGTGATCATTCTTCCCGGTTAAATATACGTATTATATATTATATATATCTTTTAGAGTGAGCTTTTCTTAAGGGAGACTTTAGGAAAGTTCTTAATTGCTCTTTTGGAATAATTTTATATATTTTATAGCGTATAAAAACTACAATCACACATTATAATGATAGATTTGAATAAATATGATGAATGAAATGATGACTCAAGATCAATAGATAGATTTTCATGAGATGGGAGATACTTGTGGTATTCAAGCTTATAAGCATATATAATAAATACTTAGTATATATTTAATATATAACTAATAGCTAAAATATCAAATAATAGTAAGTATTCTGTAAGGTTTTTAAGAAAATTACTTTTAACCAAAGTAAAATCCAAAACCTCCCGAGTCGTATCCCGACAAAGTGTGAATGGAAAATCTTGATTAAGTTCATGATCGCGTGATTGAATGATCAAAGATTGATTTGGATTCTATTTCTACTAATAATATGTAAAAACAAATAAAGGCAAGCAAATAATTAAAGCAATTAAAGATTTAAACGACAAACGTTAACGGGAATCCTAAAAACGCGACTTAAAACCTAAATTATCAAATTTTAACCCTAAAAATGCAAATTTAATTTATAAAAGTCCTAAATGATAAAAAATAATTTTAGAAAAAAGAATTATATTTTTTTTGACTTTTACTTTATTTATTATAAATTAAAAACAAATTTAATCTAAAAATATTATATAAAATATTAAACTAATTTAGAAAAATCTGAAAAAATCACGAAAAATACTTTGAACTAATTAGAATCTAGAAAAAATAAAACGGGTTCACAAGAAGCTGTAAATAAGCCCAAAGGGCTGAAAGACAAAAAGGGAAAAACACCCTTAAATACCAAATGCCCCAAGGGTCTAATAGAAAAGACTCAAGGGCGCAGATGGTAGAGGTGTGGGTGTTAAAGTGTTGGCTATAAGAATTGGGAGGTCACAGGTTCAAACCCTGTGGCTTCCCTTTTTGTAAAATTATTATTTTTATTTCTTTTTTAAAATAGCTAAATATAAGACCAAAATAAGCAACTTTGAAAAAGGAACTTTTTCTGAAACTTATTATTGGGAATTAAGAGCTTCTACAAGTTTATACTACTGATGGACTTAGTACTGCTGTTGAAGATTGAAGAATATAGACTAAGTATGTTAGTACTGTTAGTTATAATAGTTAGTACTGCTAGTACATTGTTAGTATTGCCAGTATAGTTAGTACTATTAGTTATATAGTTAGTACTGCTTAAGTGATATGCATGAGTTATATTAGGAATAGATATGCATGATCACTTGACGCGTTTTGTAAGCCCATTAGGGTTTCCTTAGTGTATAAAAGGAACCCTACGGCATAGTTAGAAATATCAATTTTAACAGCAAACATATATCAATTCATAGTTAGCTATTCTGTAACCTAGGCAGAATATTTGCAATCCATATATATTCAAAGGTTTGTTTGTTCTTCTTAGTATTACAAGTTAGATTCCGCATAACTTGTAGTATTTATAATCATAGTTTCTCACATAGTTAGTTTGGATTTATCCAAGTTAACTAAGCTTTAACAAGCTAAGAAGATCTATTCATTGGGACTCACAAGTGGTATCAGAGCTTGTAGAAAAACTCTGAATAAGAAGAACTCATTCAGATCCAGATCTCTACCTACAATACAAGATGTCTGGTGAAGAACCTGCACCACAAATGGCACCAGTGGAATCTCCTCAAATTATTTCTACTGTAAAGCTACCTATCCTCAAAAAAGGTGAATACACCCTTTAGAGAATGAGGATGGAGCGATACCTCACAAACACAGATTATGGCTTGTGGCAAGTAATCATGAATGGTGATGAACCTGTACAAACAATAAAAGATGAGAATGGTGTTGAAACTGAAGTACCACCAAAGACTGCTCAAGCTATATTGGCAAGACAAAAAGAAAGAAAAGCTAAAAGCATTCTGCTTTTGGCTATTCCTGATGAGTATCAACTGAGGTTCCATACAATCAAGGATGCCAAGTCTTTGTGGGCTGCTATCAAGAGTAGGTTTGGCGGCAATGTTGAATCTAAAAAGATGTAGAAGAATGTCTTGAAGCAACAATTTGAAAACTTTTCTGTATCTGACACAGAAGGCCTAGACAAAGCATATGATAGGTTTCAAAAACTTATCAGCCAACTTGAAGTTCATGGTGCAGCTGTTTCAAATGAAGATGCAAATCAGAAATTTCTAAGAGCTCTACCTTCATCATGGAACAACATAGCTTTGATTATGAGAAACAAAGAGGGTATAGATGAATTAGATATTGATGATCTATACAATAACCTAAAAGTGTTTGAAGCTGACATCAAAGGTTCCTCTGGATCATCTTCAAACTCTCAGAATGTGGCCTTTCTCTCTGCAGAAGACACTAACAGTATTAATGAAGTTAATACTACCAATGGTGTTTCTACTGCAGCAGGCTATAGCTCTCAAGGACAAGCCTCTTCATCATCATATACTGATGATCTAATGTTCTCATTCTTTGCTAATTAGTCAAATAGTCCACAACTGGATGATGAAGACTTAGAGCAGATTAATCATGATGATTTGGAAGAAATGGACCTTAAATGGCAGGTGGCCATGATTTCTATGAGGGTAAAGAGATTCTATAAGAAGACTAAAAGAAAGTTAATCTTTAATGGAAAAGAAACTGTAGGTTTTGACAAAACCAAGGTTGAATGTTTTAACTATCATAGAAGGGGCCATTTTGCCAGGGAATGTAGAGCACTAAGAAATCAAGGGAACAGGAATGGAGATGCAGGGTATAGGAGCAGGGACAACACCAGAAGGACTATACTAGTAGAAACCTCTGATGCATTGGTTGTTCAGGACAATGCTTTGATTGTGTAAGATGGATTGGTATATGATTAGAGTTATATAGCTCAAGATGAACCAACTGAATTTGTTCTTATGACCTACACTTCAGGATCTGACACAGAGGTACAATCTTGTTCTAAAAACTGTGTTAAAACATATGAAAAACTTCAAAAATAGTTTGATGAACAGAGATAAACTCTTAATAAGTCTAATCTAGAATTTGTTGCTTATCAGTTAGGCCTAAAATCTGTAGAAGAACAATTAATTGTTCATCAGAAAAATGAAGCTGTCTATGAGGAAAAGATTACAGTATTAGAGTTTGGAGTAAAAGATAAAGGTAATGATGTCACTAGACTTACAAATCAGTTAGAACAAACTTTAAAAGAAAAAGAAGATTTGAAAGCTAAACTAAAACAGTTTGAAACATCTTCTAAAAACTTAAATAAACTGATTAATAGTGAATTGAGTACTAAAGATAAAACTGGTCTGGGTTATGGAGATCAATTGAATGAAAGTGATAGTGAAGTAATAAATAGTGTCTTTGATAGTCATTCAAGTGATGGTGATGACAATCAAACAAATGATAGGTTCAAAAAGGGTAATGAATATCATGCAGTTCCCCCTCCTCTTACTGGGAACTACATGCCTCCACTAGATGACTTATCTTTAACAAGATTGGATGATTATGTTTATATGCCTACAGAAAATAAGACTAGTGCTAGTGTGTCTCAAGTTGAAACAAGTATCACCCCACCTAGCAATACTAGTGTAGAAATGCCTAGAGTTGAATCTGTTAGGCCTAGTGGAGTTATCATTGAAGATTAGGTTAGTGATGATGAATGAGGATAATATTTTAATCTAAAGATTCCAAACAACATTCACACCTAGTTTTAAAAAGATTGAGTTTTACCAAAGCTAGGAAAGAACCTGTTTAAATCTGTAACATGTTGTAAAACTAGGATGTCCACTGGTCAAACCTCCTAAGGATAGATAGGATAAAGAATGGAAAGGGAAGTACTTAACAAGACTAATTACGACTAATAAGACCGATAACATTCTTGTTCGACTTATATAAAATTAAGGCTAACAATATTGTTACAGCAAATGGTGTTAATACTGCTGGGAAAATAGCAGTTTGTACTGTTAAGGGAAATGGGGTCACTGCTGTTAAGGCCTCAACAGGTTGTGTTTGGAGACATAAAATGACTGATTTAAACAATGGCTCCAAAAATAATAGTGGATCATGGATCTCAAAAAGAGTAAATTATATTGATCCACTGCGCTAGCCTATTACGTTTTTCAGCAGCAAGCTACGGTCTAACGCTTGCCTCCGGTGGCTAACCTAGGTTGGGGCGAAAACTCCAAAACTAGGGTTCCAAACCTTTCTCTAATAATCAGGTAAGCTTCCTAGCCAAAGTACAGGCTTAGAGGGTGGTCCCCCTTTCTCGCGTAAAAGCGATCAGAATTCGAACACGCCGCGTTTTACTGGGAAGGATCGAACCATGGGAACGAATCTACAGGGCTATCACCTTCTTTGGCCAGATCTTCCAACCTTTTCACAATTACAGTTCACAGCGCCCTTGACTAAACTAATCTAATAGAAAGTCAAGGGGCTCAAGTCAGTAGTGGCATGGGTCCCAAGAGAAACTGATTCTCTTATTTTTGTATAGGGGAATCCTCAACAAGCTTTAAAGTACAAAGGAATGTTTGACAGTGGATGCTCCAGGCATATGACAGGGAACAAAGCCTTACTTACTGACTATCAAGATATTGATGGAGGTTTTGTTGCCTTTGGTGGAAGTACTAGAGGTGGTAAGATAACAGGTATTGGTAAGATAAGAACTAATAAAATAGACGTTGAAGATGTGTTTTTTGTGAAGGAACTAGGGGTGTAAATGAGCCGAGTCGAGCCAAGTACTACCAAGCTCGAGCTCGACTCGTCATATAAACTCGAGCTCGATTATTTCCACATATCATGCTCGAACTTGATAAATACTCGGCATAAAAAGCTCGACTCGACTCAATTTATGTATATAAAAGGGTAAAAGTGTAATTTAATTGAAGCTCGATAAGGCTCGCGAGCTTCACGAGCTGAGTATTTTGGAGCTCGAACTCGACTTGAAAAAATACTCGAGTAGCTCGAGCTCTAGCTCGACTCGTTTAGATCGAGTCAATTTTGAGTAGTTTACGAGTCGATCTCGAGTAACTCGCGAGTTGTCTCGTCTCGTTTACACCCCTAGAAGGAACTAAAGTTTAATCTTTTCTCTGTCTCACAAATGTGTGACAAGAAAAACAGTGTTCTTTTCACTGAAACTGAATGCCTTGTTTTGTCACCTGACTTTAAGCTAATTGATGAAAGTCAAGTACTGCTTAGAGTCCCCAGGAAAAACAATATGTATAGCTTTGATTTAAAGAATGTTGTTCCTTTTGGAGATTTAACTTGTTTATTTGCAAAAGCCACAATTGATGAGTCTAAGCTATGGCATAGGAGGCTGGGTCATGTAAATTTTAAAACAATGAATAAACTTGTGAAGGGAAACCTTGTAAGAGGTCTTCCTTCAAAGACTTTTGAAAATGACCATACTTGTGTTGCTTGTCAAAAGGGAAAGCAACACAAAGCCTCCTGTAAGACCAAACATGTGAGCTCTATCAGCCAACATTTACAGATATTGCATATGGACTTATTTGGACCAACATCTGTAAGGAGTATCAACCATAAGACCTATTGCCTTGTAGTGACTGATGACTTTAGTAGGTTTAGCTGGGTTTTCTTCTTAGCCACTAAGAGTGAAACTAGTGGGATTCTTAAGAAATTTATAACAGAAGTAGAAAACCAATTAAACCATAAGGTTAAAGTAATCAGGTCTGATAATGGGACATAATTCAAAAACAGAGAAATGGATGAATTCTGTGGGCAAAAAGGGATAAAAAGGGAATATAGTGTTGCCAGAACTCCACAACAAAATGGAGTTGCTGAGAGAAAGAATAGGACCCTGATTGAGGCAGCTAGGACTATGCTAGCAGACTCACTTCTACCTATAGTATTTTGGGCTGAAGCAGTTAATACTGCTTGTTATGTCTTGAATAGGGTTCTAGTGACCAAGCCTCATAACAAGACACCCTATGAACTTATTATTGGCAGAGCACCAAGCATAAGTTTCATGAGACCTTTTGGATGTCCTGTTACTATCCTAAATACCCTAGACCCTTTAGGCAAGTTTGATGGGAAGGCTGAGGAAGGGTTTTTAGTTGGGTACTCTGTAAATAGCAAAGCTTTCAGAGTATTTAATTCTCAAACCAGAAAAGTTGAAGAGAATCTGCATGTAAACTTTCTTGAAAATAAACCAAATGTTGCAGGGCAAGGACCTAACTGGCTTTTTGATATTGATTCCTTAACAAATTCTATGAATTATCAACCAGTTACTGCAGGGAATCAAACTAACAAAAATGCAGGTCCACAAGAAACTAATGGCAATACAGGTTTGAAGAAAAATGTTAATGCTGGACAAACTGAAGAAGAGAATGTGTCTACTCAACAATATATTGTGTTCCCATTATGATCATCTATCTCTTCAAGCTACAAGAGCTCAGATGACAAGGCTGAGGATGATACAGTTAATAATGATGCTTATAAAAAGACTGTACAAGAACCAGCAAGTGAATATGATCAAGCCTTGAAGAATGTTCTTGATAAGATGATGGATCAAGAGAAAGAGGCTACAAAGCAATCAGATGCCGTTAGAAAAGAGTTTGAAGCTCAGTGTGATAGCCAGCTTCTTCAGGAGAAGATTATTAGAGCTAACAGTACTAACAGTTTTAATACTGTTAGCACACCAGTTAATACTGCTAGTGCATCCAGGACTTTTAGTCCTGTTGGACCATTAAGTAGACCATCATTTATTCCTTTTGGTAGATCTTTTCTTATTCATGTTGCTAATATTCCTCATGATCCTTTAATGCCTGAATTGGAAGATACTGCTAAAATTCGAAGTACTGGCATTTTTGGCAATGCCTATGATGATCATGACTTGGAAACTCTCAATACTCCTTATGCTGATCAAAGTGTGGGTGCAGAGGTTGATTTCAACAACATGGAACCTTCCATTGTTTTCAGTCATATTCCCACAACTAGAGTACACTCTATTCATCTTAAAGCTCAGATTATTGGGGATCCAAAGTCAGCAGTACAAACAAGGGGCATGACAAAGAAGAATTCTAGAGAGCATGTTATGATTAGCTACATCCAAAAGCAGAAAAGGACATATCACAAAGATTTCTAGAACTGCTTATTTGCTTGTTTCCTTTCTCAACATGAACCCACAAAGATATCTCAAGCCCTAGATGATGAAAGTTGGGTTGAAGAAATGCAAGAGGAGCTGCTTCAGTTCAAGATTCATAAGGTTTGGACTCTAGTTGACTTACCTAGGGGTAAAAAGGCTATTGGCACAAAGTGGGTATATAGGAATAAGAAAGATGAGAAGGGTATAGTTGTCAGGAACAAAGCCAGACTGGTAGCACAAGGATATAAACAAGAAGAAGGCATTGATTATGATGAGGTTTTTGCTCCTGTTGCTAGGGTTGAAGCAATAAAGTTGTTTTTGGATTTTGCATCATTTATGAATTTTCCTGTGTACCAGATGGATGTTAAAAGTGCTTTTCTCTATGGCACTATTGAAGAAGAGGTATATGTTTGCCAACCTCCAGGTTTTGTGGATCCAGAATTTCCAGAAAAAGTCTACAAAGTAGAGAAAGCCTTATATGGCTACATCAAGCTCCTAGAGCTTGGTATGAGACACTCTCTACCTATCTAGTGGATAATGGATTTCACAGGGGACAAATTGACAAGACTTTATTCCTAAAGAGACTCAAGGGTGATATTCTACTTGTTCAAGTATATGTAGATGACATCATCTTTGGTTCAACTAAGAAATCTTTATGTGATGAGTTTGAGCAGATAATGCACAACAGGTTTCAAATGAGTTCAATGGGAGAACATACTTTCTTCTTGGGTTTACAAGTTAAGCAGAAAGAGGATGGGATCTTCATTAGCCAAGACAAGTATGTTGGTGAAATCTTGAAGAAATTTGGCTTTTCTAGTCTAAGGACATCTAGTACTCCTATGGAAACCAACAAGGCTTTGACAAAGGATGAAGATGGTGAGGATGTTGATGTTCATTTATACAGGTCAATGATTGGGTCATTAATGTATCTTACATCCTCTAGACCAGATATTATGTTCTCAGTTTGTGCTTGCTCAAGATTTCAAGTTCAGCCAAAAGTTTCCCACTTGAATGCAGTAAAAAGAATCTTTAGATACCTAAAAGGTCAACCCAAATTGGGCCTTTGGTATCCTAAGGACTCTCCTCTTATATTGGAAGCTTTTTCAGACAGTGACTATGCAGGTGCCAGCTTGGACAGGAAATCCACAAAGAGGTTGTCAATTTCTTGGTTTAAGGTTAATCTCTTGGCAGTGTAAAAAGCAGACTGTGGTGGCTAACTCAACTACTAAAGCTGAATACATTGCTGCTTCTCACTGCTGTGGTCAAGTGCTTTGGATCCAAAATCAGATGTTGGATTATGGATTTAATTTTATGCAGACAAAGATTCATGTTGACAATGAAAGTGCTATTTGTGTTGTCAAGAATCCTGTCTATCATTCTAAAACAAAGCATATAGAGATTCGGCATCATTTTATTAAAGTCGCTTATGAGAAGAGACTGATTGAGATGGTCAAGATACACACACTACTATAATGTTGCAGATCTTCTTACTAAAGCCTTTGATATGACTAGGTTTCAGTTTTTGATTGCAAGCATTGGTATGCTTAATCCTTAGTGCATGGATTAAGGGGAGGCTCTTTGTGTACATATGTTGGTTGAGTTGGTATAGAAGGATATATATGATGGCAAGTCTCTTAATACTACTAGGCTTAGTTGATACTGCTGGGTAAAACTTTGTACTGCTGGTACAAATGTTAGTACTGCTAAGGCTCAGTTAGTATGCTATGTATATATGTATGGTGTGGTAATAGAAGTTTTGAGGGAAGGATATTGCTCATATCATGGATGGTCTTTGAGGGTGTCAATTTCTTGGTTCAAGGTTAATCTTTTGGCAGTGTAAAAAGCAGACTGTGGTGGCTAACTCAACTACTGAAGCTGAATATATTGCTGCTTCTCACTGCTGTGGACAAGTGCTTTAGATCCAAAATTAGATGTTGGATTATGGATACAATTTCATGCAGACAAAGATTTATGTTGACAATGAGAGTGCTATTTGTGTTATCAAGAATCATGTCTATCATTCTAAAACAAAGCATATAGAGATTAGGCATCATTTCATTAGAGACTCTTATGAGAAGAGACTGATTGAGATGGTCAAGATTCATATAGATCATAATGTTGCAGATCTTCTCACTAAAGCCTTTGATGTAAGCAGATTTAACTTTCTGGTGGCAAGCATTGGTATGCTTAATTTGTAGCTACATTGGTTGAGGGGAGGTTTAACAGTTCTTAACTTCTAATCATGGGTTATACATAAATATGGATCCTTATGAATTCTCATATGTCTATCTAGTCTTTTCTAGTGTGCTTGTGATGAATAGAGGCATGTTGTTGTATAATTATTGAAGACAGAGTTAAAACTGTTAAGGAAAATATTAATACTGCCAAGTATAATTTGTACTGCTAGGCAAAAGAAGTCGGGACACTAAGATACCTCAGTCTGGTGGTCCCCCTATAAAGGTTGGTGATGAGGTTATCCATAAGGAGTTGGGTGACAGAATGGAAAGGGCTGCCACTACTGCTTCTAGCTTAGAAGCAGAGCAGGACAGTGGTAACATAACCTAAGACCCAATCTATGGCAACACTTAATGAGCCAAGTTCTTAGGGAATTGGTTCAGGTAGTGGTCCCAGGTGCCAAGTTACCATATTGGGGATGTAGATGCTCAAACTAGGTTTGAGGCTGCATCTGAATAGTCCAATGATCCACCTCTCTTAAGAGTTAACACACTTGGAAGTGGGGAGGACAGTATAAAACTAATTAAATTGATGGCACATTGTACAAAACTATCTGCATTGGTGAGCTCAAAAGAATAGAGAGATTTGTTATATAAAAACAGAAAGAGTGTTATGGTGAGTCAAAAGAAATGAAAGATTCAGTGAGCTTAAAAATAGAAAGAGAGATGTGTGTATGAAAAACAGACAGAGAGTTTATTAAGAAAAAGAAATGAGAGATATATTAAGTATAAAAACAGAAAGAGAGATTATGAGAATCTATATTGGAATGAGATTAGAGTTAATACTGCTTAGCATAAACTTAATACTGCCAGTCTTAAGTTAGTACTGCTAGGCATATCTTACTACTGTTGGGCAAAGTTAGTACTGCTAGACTTAGAGTTAGTATTGCTAGGCAAATATTAGTACTGGTGGGTGACCGTTAGTACTGTTCAAGGCATAACAGAATTTAATTAATTCTTTATAGCCGTTGAGATATTTCCGCCAACTGCCTTGCTTATAGCTTATAGGGTTTGACTAATTGAAGAATTCATGATCTTTCTATAAATTCATAGGATTTCTTCAAGATAAGTACAAATCTTATTCAGTCGGTCCAATTACGAAACTTAAAAACTCTCTCTTATCTTAATTAACTCTACCAAATACACATACTTTCATCCACGATCATATCCCATAACCCTAATTACACTTCTCTTTATCAATGGCAAATTTGGATTTTTGCGACAAACACAACATGGTCTCGTTTTTAAAGAAACCTGCAGGAAGTACAGGATTTCATCAGATAGTGGATTTTCTAAATACTACTCATATTAAGTATGCTCTCACTGAAAATCCTACCATCTACGTCTCTCTTATTCATCAGTTTTAGGAAACTGCCTCTGCTACCACAAATCAAGATGGAGAGATGGAAATAACTGCTACTATTGACGGGAGACTCAAGACTGTTACTAAAGCATCAATACGAAGGCACCTTAAGCTAAAAGATTCTGCTGGTATAAACTCCTTACCTAATGCAGAAATTTTTGAGCAACTTTCTCTAATGGGGTATGTTTCTAATTCTGATAGCTTAACCTTTCTAAAGGGACACTTTTCCCCGCAGTGGAAGTTCTTAATACATACCATTCTTCACTGCTTAAGCCCTAAGAAAATAGCATGGGATCAATTTAGTAGCAACATAGCCACTGCCATCATTTGCTTAGCAACCAACATAACCTTTAATTTTTCAAAATTAATTTTTGATGGCATGGTCAAACATGTGGAAAGTGCATCTAAATTCTTAATGTATCCACGATTTATACAAATCTTTCTGAATAAGCACAAGAGACTCCTCTAATCCCACAAAAAGACTTATCCTGCTCCCACCCTTACTCAAAAACTATTTAACAATATGAGAAGAACATCCAAGGGATACACTGGGGTGGACACTGCATTGTTTCCCACAATGCTTGTTCAGGGTCAGACTTTATAAGGTGAAGGATCAACAATCCTAGTTGATTCCCAAAACACACCCACAGTTGCTCCATCAACTTCACAACCAACCTCCACTACAACAATCACTACACCTAAAACATCACCTTCTAAAATCACATCATCACCATCCTTGTCTTCTCCCACACAACAATCCCATCCATCCATGCACACCACTCATGATGTAGAGGAGGCTATTCCAATGCCCCATGAATCACCTCTCCACAGTGTTCACTCACTTGGACGTGATGAGGGTAGTTTATCACTTTCTGAATTGACGGTTCTATGTACCAATTTGTCAAACAAAGTAACAAGCTTGGAGGCAGAGTTGGCACAAACCAAACAAACTTATGGTACTGCTCTTACAAAATTAATCAAGAAGGTGAAGAAGTTAGAGCAGACAGTCAAGTCAAGTCAATCTAGAAGGAGATTCAGGATAGTTGTTTCTAGTGATGAAGAAGGTCTAGAGGATCCTTCCAAACAAGGGATGAAAATTACAAAGATTGATCAAGACCCCTCTATTTCGTTGGTATAGGATGAAGGAACATCATGGATTCAAGAAGATATAGAGATTCAAGAGAAGATTAGTAATGATACTAAGGTAGTGCTAGAAGAAGAAGAGCCTACTAAGCTTGTGTAAGATCAAGGTAGTGGTGAAAAAGGAGAAAAAGAAGTTAGTACAGTTGGTGCAGAACATAGTACTGTTATTCTAGAAGTTAGTACTGCTGCCGTAAATTTGGTATATATAAGAAGGAGTGCACATAAGAGGAAAGATAAGGAAAAGCAATTATAGAAGAAGATGAATCTGTTCAGAAAAAGACTAAGAATCAGCTAGAGAAAGAAAGACTTGGGCATGAAGAAGCTATTAGACAACAAAAATAGATTGATGAAGAGGAAAGACAAAGGATTGCAAGGGATGCAGAAATAGCTAAATAGTTACAAGAGGAGATTAACAAAGAAACACAAGAACAAGAGAAGCAAGAAGTTGTAACTGAAGCTGATCTAACTCATGTTATTGATTGGAGTGATCATGCAGTGACAAGATTTCATGCACTCTAAAATAGAGCTTTTTCTATACCTGAAGTAAAGAAGAACATGTGCATGTACTTAGTTAATCAGGGAGGATATAAGATGAGAAATTTCAAGGGTGCCTATGGATTCTGAGTTAGAAATTCCAAAATTAAAAAAAGCAGAACCTGTTAAGAGACAATCTAGTAAAGAAGAAAAGAAAAGAGATAATAGTAGCAAGCCTGCTGAAGGTAGAAGAAAGAGAACACTTGCTAGGAAAAGAGCAAGTGGAAAATATAATGAAGAAAGTATGAAGAAACAAAAGCTAGAAGATGATACTGAGAAGGAAGATCTTAAAGCTTATTTAGATATAATTCAAGGAGATGATGTTGCTATAGATATTGAATCTTTAGCTACTAAGTACCCAATTGTTGATTAGAAGACATATGTTCTAGTAGAAAACTTCATGTATTATAAAATCTTTAGGGCTGATGGAAGTTCCAAGAATTACAAGATCTTCAGTGAGATGCTTGGTGATTTTGATAGACAGGATGTATTAGACTTACACAGGCTAGTTAAAGCGAGGTATATGACATCATGTTCAGAAGGTTATTACTTAATGCTTTGGGTAGATTTGAATACCCTATTTGAGCATGATAAAGAAGATGAAGTCTGAAGGAATCAGCAAGGATATAATTTGATAAGCTGGAGACTATATGATTCATGTGGAATTCATATTTTGTTAATGGACAATGGAATAGCCATTCACATGATGATTGAGAAGAAATATCCTCTTAAACAGGAAATGTTATCAAAGATGTTAAGTAAAAGATTAAAGGTTGATCATCAAAGTACAATGGCATATGAACTTCTCAGGTTTATAAGGTTACAAGTACAGAAGTAGAAGAATGTTTGGAAGAATCCTCAACAGTGTAATCTAGAAGATTAAATACAGAAGAAACTTGAGACTTGAAGGTAAATCACAAGTTTAGGGGAGGATTGTTGGGATTCAGAGCTTCTACACTTAGTACTGCTAGTTATAGTTAGTTAGTACTGCCAGTACATTGTTAGTACTACCAGTATAGTTAGTACTGTTAGTATAATAGTTAGTACTGTTAGTTATATAGTTAGTACTGCTTAAGTGATATGCATGAGTTATATTAGGAATAGATATGCATGATCACTTGACGCGTTTTGTAAGCCCATTAGGGTTTTCCTTAGTGTATAAAAAGAACCCTACGACATAGTTAGAGACAACAATCTTCAAAGCAAGATAAAAGTTTTCATAGTTAGTTATTCTGTAACCTAGGCAAAATATTTGAAATTAATATATATTCAAAGTTTTGTTTACATTGTTCTTCTTAGTATTACAAGTTAGATTCCGCATAACTTGTAGTATTCATAATCATAGTTTCTCACATAGTTAGTTTGGATTTATCCAAGTTAACTAAGCTTTAACAAGCTAAGAAGATCTATTCATTGGGACTCACACCAGTTTCACCTGAAGAACCCATGAGGAAGTCAAAGAGAGTTAAGAGACATGCCAAGAAGTTTACTAATGCGCCAACAGCAGGTGTTGTCATTAGAGATACTCCTGTGATGTCTTTGCCTAAGAAGAAGGAAAAGATGACCGTTAAGAAACGCAAAGGAATTGATTTGCTCTCTGAAGTGGCATTAACTGAAGAAGCTCAGTATGAAGAAGTTTGCAAGAAGAGTTTGAGGGACTTTCACAAGACTCATCCAAGTGGTTCTGGTATAGTTACAAGTGTTGCAAAGATCAAACCTTCTGTCATAAATGAAGGAACTAGTGTTAAACCAGGGGTTCCCAATGTGATTGAAGAAGAATCAACTGAGAGTGAAGATGAATCTTAGGGAAGGGATGAAGATGACATCAATAATGATCATGACTCAAATAGTAAAGGCAGTAATCAAGAGAGTGACAGTGGTGATGACAATACCCAATCTGACAAAGAAAAAGGGTCGGTTTCCGAGCATGAAACTGATGAGAATAAAACGGGTTCCAAATCTGATCAAGAGGAGAATGAAGAAGAGGTTGAAGATGACGATGAAGAAGTAAAGGAGGATGAGTTTGTTAAAACCCCGTCCAACTATACTTCTACTGATGATGAAGATGAAACCAATGTTGAATCAAAGGTTAAAGATAAAGCTGAAGGTGATGAGGATAAAGGAATGGATTATACTACCAATCAGTTCAATGATGATGTGGATATAAGGCTGAATGAACCAGTTAATACTAATGAAGGGTTTATTCAAAAAGAGGATACCAATGCTGAAATGATTAACGTCTAGCAAGGGAATGAAAATCTGGAGATCACACACAATCATGTCATAGAAGATGTGCATGTGACAATTTTTACTGTTGCAAAGAAGACTAAAGTTCCAGTTACTAGCTCTTCCTATTCATCCCACTTGGCATCTAAATTCTTAAATTTTTTAGACATTCCCCATAAAGATGCAGAAATTGTTTCTCCAATGGATGTTCATGTCCATCATGAAGTACCAAGCGATCAAACACCTACACTCCTTACAATACCTGCTTCGGTTATCACAGAATCTTCTCCTGTATTCACCATAGTCATCCCACAATCTTTACCATCTTTTACTCCTCCACCACCACAATCAACACCAACACCACCACCAACAACTGAAGCAACAAATCTTCTATCTACACTTCTAAGTTTTACATCCGTCTTCCAATTCAACAACAGAGTCTGAGCTTTGGAGAAAGAAGTTGCTGAACTCAAAAAGGATGATCTTCTCAACACTCAAGTAACTACTCTAGTAGATAAACATCTAGACTCAAGGCTAGGAGCCACCAAAGATGAATTCATGAGCTACCTTTCAGCATCCATCACTGCTAGGATCACAGAGCAAGTCAAGATTCAACTTCTTCAGATTCTGCCAAAGGAAGTATCTAACTTCGCTCCTCTAGTGATCAAAAGCATGGTTACCGAGTCACTTGAACATGTGGTTCTAGCCAAGGAGTCTTCTCAACCACAGTCAACATATGAGGCTGCTGCTTCGCTTACAGAATTTGAGTTAAAGAAGATTCTTATTGACAAAATAGATGAAAGTCAATCATATCTAACAGCTACTGAACATAGAGAATGCTATAATGGATTGATCAAGTCTTACAATCTCAAAAGGAGTCTCTTTTCAACTTATGATAAAGTGTATTCATTGAAGAGAAGCCAAAAAGACAAAGATAAAGATGAAGACCCTTCCGCTAGATTAGACCGAGGGTTGAAGAAGAGGAAGAGAAGCAAGGATGCTGAACCAACAAAAGGTCAGAAAGCTAAAGAATCAAAGTTGGGCTCATCCAAAGGCACCAAGTCTCAATCAAAATCTTATGGAAAGTCTGTTCATGCAGAGGAACCAAAGTTTGAGGTTACGGATTCTGAAATGCCTCAAGATCAAGAAGAGAATCTGGGTGATGATGATGAAGAACCCAAGAGAAAGGTTGTATCTAAACATGACTGGTTTACCAAACCTAAACAATCTCAAGAACCTACTGATCCTGATTGGAATGTTGGAAAGACTCCACAACAAGGACCTACTCAAAGCTGGTTAATGACCCTTGCAGCTACTACTTATAAACCTTCAAAAACCTTTGATGAATTGATGAGCACTCTTATTGATGTCTCTGCATACATCATGAATGGACTGAAGATCACCAATCTGACACAAGAAACCCTGGTAAGGCCAGTATTCAAACTTCTCAAAGGCACACGTACAAATTTCGCTGAGCTAGAATATGACTTTGAAGAATGTTACAAAGCTCTATCGGAGAAACTTGATTGGGAAAACCTAGAAAGTGGCGATTATCCATTTGATCTTACCAAACCCCTACCTTTAGTCATGAATGGGAATCGTCAAATAGTACCGGTTGACTACTTCTTCAACAACGATCTCAAATATCTGCAAAGAGAAATTTCGACCATGACCTGTACGACTTCCTTAACGAAGACAAAGGCCGCTCAATATGATATTCCAGGCATTGAAGACATGGTTCCAAACATATGGAGTCCTGTTAAAGTCACCCATGATAAACATGCAATTTAAGGTTGATGACATCAAATAACGTCTATTTTATAGCAACATTTATCCCATGTTATTAACCCATTTTGTATAGTTATTGCAAAGAATTGTTACTTAATCATTTATATTTAAGAATTGCAGTAAATATGGAGTAATTGGTGAAAGTTAGCAAAAGGCGCGCATTTTGGAGCTTAAATGAAGATATTTTGAAAATTACTATTCTAAAGACCAATACACCGTATCCATCAAGGAAGATACGGTGTATCCGTGTCTGCACTCACCAAAGACCACAGAAGGATAAAGCTCAATACGCCGTATCCAGAGGACTCAATACGCTGTATTCAAGATATGGAATCAATATAATATTCTGGAAGATATCAAGCATGATCCCTACTCCAAGAAATCCCCAATACGTCATATCCATCTCTTGGATACGCCATATTCAACCGACTTCCAGACCCTATAAATAGAAAACTCAAAAACAAGTTTTAAGTGTGCTAAATCATATTCTCGATACCTAAACCACAAAAGTCGATTTTCAGAGGAGAAAAAGAGCAGAAGAGGTCGAGCAATGTTTTCAATTACATAGGAGACATCGTGTAATTCCATATACTTTAGTAATCGTTCAGTTTTTGGTATCATTCGTTAACTCGGTTCGTTTACCTTGGCTAAATAATTACTTTTGTATTTATTATGACGTTTAAAGGCTAATACCTTTGGGTATTATCCATTATTATGAAGATTTGAATGTTTGGTATTTGTTTATCTCGATTTCTTGATTTATCGTTGAGTGCTTGTTTATGTTTATCAATTTATACTTGTTTACGCGCTTTTGTATGCGACCTATCATTCAACTGGATCTAGTAAAGTAGACCAAGCGGATCTAGAGTCTGGGATAGCTCTCCGTATAGTAATTTATACATCTAGAATAATAGTTACACAAATATTGTCCTTCTAAGTCTGTGTCTAGGATACGCTTCAGGCTTAACTAGTTAATTGGATATTACCGATGGTTTATTGATCGTGTTGACTAGCAGGTGACCTAGATAATTCAATAAATAACGTTCTGATTCCATAGGATAGTTGGACAAGTGGACTACGAGTGTATAAATTGCCATTAAGCGGTAAGTGGGCGAAGTCTCTATGAGCTAGGGTTTAACAAGGTCACCATTGCTTTAATCCCTAAGATAGATTATAATCAGCAAATAAGGATGCTTTATGCGGATGCTTTAATTGTGACATAATTAATGTGTCTAGGTCTTAGGATGATGTAATGCCTAAGTCTTAAGAATGATATGCCACCTCGAGAGAAGAAATCATTGCACTAAATAAACAAACCAATATTCTAATTGGATTAATAATGGTTAATATAGTTTTCTTATATAAGGTTTTGTTAGGAATTCAGTTTTTAGTGAAGTGACGATCATTATTGATCTCACGAGCCTTTGTAATAGTTAGACAATTTTATGTATTACGTAGTAAGCTAACCGGGCCTGGCAAGCCTGATTTATCTTTTGTATAAAAGCCATTTCCACACATGGAGGGGGTGTTGGTTAAATTATTTTTACACACACTCTTTAGTGTGTTTTCTCCCATCCATCTCTCTCTCTCTAGCTTTCTCTCTCAAGATATCATATGTGTGAAAAATAGGAACCTACAACTGGTATCAAGAGCCACGGGTGGATTTAGTGATTATTTTTATGGTTGTTTAAGCTTATTTCGTATAGCTTATTAGGGCTTATTCCAATCAGCTTATTCTTTTTCTTCTATTTTTTTCTTTCGTGGCTTACTTTTTCATTTTTGGGCTTACTTTGATGTCTCTGCTAACATGATTTTGGGCTTATAGTGTTACACGGTTTCTACATCTTCTTTGGTTTATTGTATGGTTTTTTACATCTTCACGGCTTATTTTCCTTTTCTTTATTATCTTTTTATAAGAAACTTTTCTTTATTATCTTACTTACTAGTTTAATAGTGGTAAAATATGTGACAAAACTTTAAACAGTGCGTGGCAAAACTTTATTTCTTCATTAACTGCTAGCTTGTCTTGTAAGGGTGCGTATTGTTGTGACCAAAGGAAACACGTTCGTGTATTTTTCAACAGCCGACACAATTGTTCACCATTTGTTACAAACTGTTCATCTTTTTGATAGGAGTATTTTCTTTCCTCTCCCTTATCTGTTCAAAAGTTTTAAGCTTATTGGTTCTTCTATATTTCGTGTTCTTGCCATTTAAAAACATATAAGTCTCGTCCTTTATTCTTTTACTCCAGAACTAGTTTTTAGCTTTGCATTTTCGTAGCTTATTTCTTGATATTATAGCTTATTCGAATGTCAAATAGCTTATTCCTTCAAGTCTTATTCATTGTAGCGGTTTGATTAGGATTAGAATAAAGCAAGTACTAGTTTTTGTTTGTTTTTATTTGTAGAAGTTAAAACAAGTCACTTGTACCCGTTTTGTTTGTATGTTAAAAATTAGCAAGAAAACAAGAAAGGTAGCGACTTGTCGTGTGGTCCCCAATTTTCATAGCGAGTTGGTGATTAACATGTGTAGCGACTTGCTAAGGGTGTAGCGACTTGATTAGCGAGTTATGGTAGCGGCTTGGAGTACAGGTACACGTGAAGATAATTTCTTGGTCAAATCGTAACGAAACTCTGCCCATTGGTCTTCGTGGTCGCGGTTTGGTGTAGAGCAACGGTTTATGCACAAGCTATGGCAATTTCAACTTGTTTTCGGTTTTTTTCGGTTTTGAGCAACGGTTGTTCGCGGGTCTTCTAATGACTACCATTAGCATCGCGATCTCTCAACGATCATTGTAGTGTGCTTAGTTTATGCTTAAACATCCCGAATCAAAACTGCATAATAAACCTTACGTTAACATTTTCAAGTGAAGAAGAAGATCTAATACATAACCATGCATACGTATTAGGTCCATAAATACAAAAAGGCTCAAATAATTTTGATAGGTTAAATGCAAAAGAGTTCAAAATTATTTTGAAAGGGTTCAATATCAAAGGTTCAAGTTTTTTTAATTAATTTACTCTTTCAACCCTTCATTAGCAAATAACTTCACCTTTAGCCCTATATTAATAAAAAGTTCAATTTTAATCCTTAAGCTTTAAGACAATTTTAATTTTACCCTTTTACTTGCAATCATTTTCAATTTTAACCTTTACCCTTAAAACATTTGCAATTTTACCTTTAGTTTTCAATAATTTTTACTTTTAGACTTTTATTTTTCAAACATTTTCATTTTAGTTTTAGTTTTAATCTTTTTCACCGTTAGTCCTTTTATCTCATCAATCGTTAACAAAAGCTCAAGTACTTCAAATACAACAACGATTTCACCAACAACAATTCTATTTTCACGGTTTCTTCTTGATTCAGTAAAATCCCGCGAAATACTCACGTGTTTTTTTGGTTTAATTAAGACTTGTAAAATCCCGTGATCTAGATTCTCATCTCATAACCACAACATCAATCACTTAATCTACTTAAGATCCTTAATTTAATTTCATACACCGAACTTCAATGGAATATTTGAATTCATATTCACAAGAGAGAGAGTTGCATCAGTTGCAACAAATGCAAGACAATGCAAATGAAAGTTGCATGACATCTTTTCAGCTACTTCATTCATTTCTACATGTTCTTTCATACGATGAATCAAAATCCAAGAGAGTATCCGAACGTGCATTCATGACACTCTTTGGTCAAGATAATGAGACTTTCACAAGTAAGATGTTCCTTTACGTAGATCAATTACAAAATCAGCTTGACAAAGATGAATTCCAAGAAGATAAATCCATGGCTGCATTTTGGGTGCTCAACAATCAGTTTCAGAAGTTCATTGATTGGCAGTACTTCTTGGATTATGACAGTGAAATGAAAGAAAGCTTTTTGCTGAATACACTGGAATCAAAGTTAAACAGTTTAGAGAAACACTACTCCTACACATGGTTAATGTTAAGAAGTTTGCTACTGAAAGAACACGTCATAAAAGATAGTATGATAGAAGGATGAAGGAAAGACAGATGCAGTCAAGAGAGAGTAAGGTTGTTTCAAGTAAAGCATTGGATACTAGTTTAGTTGTTACAGGATGCAGTGGGACAAAGTTAGATGAGCATATTACAAGCAGCAGTTCAGGGACTTATATCACACATGTTGTGGATGCAGATATCAGACCAGTAAATGACCAAGTGCCATTTGCTGAGGTACAATTGACTGCTCAACATAATGTCCTTGCTAATGAACAACAGCATACTGAGCAATCTGAACCAAATTATGACACATATCTGTTGGAAAAGGTTGATAGCAATACCACCTCGGATTCAACAAATATGTGTCATAGGGGAGGAGAGATTGACCAGGATGCTGAACTATATCAAGCAAAAAGTCCTTTGCTTAAGGCTGAGTTTCTCAAAACAAATGATATGGTTGAAAAAGAAGTTTATAATGAACTTTCAAACAGATTTCTACAACTTGAAAAACATTGCATTTCACTTGAAATTTCAATGCAACAAAAGGAAGAAAGTTTTCAAAGTAACAAACCATGTAAAAACCAGGACGCTCCTGAGTTTTGTGAATTTTTTGAGATAAATGATTTGAAAGCTCAGCTACAGGCCAAAACCACACTAATTTGCAACTTGAAGAATCAAATTAAAAGTGTGAAGGAAGCAAGTAATGAAGCCAAGGTTAAACATGAAATTGATGTTTTGGAAACAATAAACATTGAACTAGAAAGTAGTGTGGCTAAATTACTTGCAGAGAATGAGAAGTTAAATAAGGAAAATGAGCATTTAAAACAGACTTACAAAGAACTTTATGATTCTATCAAAAGGACACGAATTCAGACGAAAGATCATAATGACTCACTGATTGCTCAAGTAAATAGTAAGACTGTTGAAAATGCTGATTTAAAAGCTCAGATTCAGGAAAAGGTTTTTGCGAATGTAGCATTGAAAAACGAATTAAGAAAGTTAAAAGGAAATAACATGGATACTAAGTTTGCAAAACCATCAATCTTGGGGAAACCGGTTTTACAACCACCCAGAAACCAATCAGTTGTTAGACAACCAAATGCGTTTAAATCTGAACGACCTAACTTTTCAAAACCACGGTTTGCCTCCCAAGTTGATGTGAATAACGTTTTGTCAAAACCAGTCACTCCTCATTATTTGCCTAAAGTTCGAGAATATGTGCTTGCAAAACCTCATCACGTGATTGCACCTGGCTCATTTAGGAATAGTCAAGAAGAACCGTATGGTTCAAATGATATGGCTCATAATCACTATCTAGAGGAAGCTAGGAAAAAGACACAAGAAAGAAATAGGAATTCAAAACCTAGTGTGATGCATACTACTAGTCTACAAAACACTACTAATGGTAGCAAACCAAATCCTAGGAGTAACAATCAAATATCTAGGAGTTTGCCTGTATCTAAGAGTAGTTGTGGAATGTCAAATGGTGTGTCGCTAGTAGATCACTCTAGGAATTCTAGTTCTTTTTCTGACTCCAAAAAATGTGTTTGTTCGATTTGTCATAAATATATCTTTAATACAAATCATGATGATTGTATAACAAAGATCCTGAATAAGGTGAATTCTCATGCTAAAGTTCAGTCCCCCAAGATCAGAAACAACAATCCCGTTAAACCAAAGAACCACACTCATAAACCTGGTAATACTCAGAAACCTGGTAAGCAGATCTCTTCAGGACATAGGTTTTCTCCCAAAAAGACTCCCGCTGTGTATGAGAAAGCATCTCCTAGGTCTTGTCTTAGGTGGATACCTACTGGAAAGATGTTCATCGATAGCACAACTAAGGTTGACAGTGAACCCCTAAATGGTTCAAATGAAGATATCACTAACCCATATGAATGCGATCAAACTGTTAATGTCAGTACAGGTACTCTTAACCTAAGTGCAGGTACATCTTTTAATCCCAATAAGGAAAGACTCAAAGTTTGGTTGTCGAAAAGACTGATATCTCATAAACCAGGGCTTCAAGGAATTCAAATATGATGAACATGAACGATGACGTCTGTTCACATCAGTTCAAGCCTCGCTCTTCAACGACAAATGGCATCTGCAGACAACACTTCAGGTCCCGTTCCTTAAAGAAAATAAAGGTGTACACTTCAATGCGCTTTATCTTCAAAAGAAGAGAAATCTTCTTGTTTTTTACCATTCTCATCAGCATTCTTCAAATTTTCCCATGCTCGTTCAATCATTAAGTGGATCAACGTACATTAGCTTGTATTTTTATTCACTAGATCAATCAAAAATGGCAATCGCATATGCAATTTTTAAAAAGGGGGGGAATAGTGAATCAAATGTGATCAATACAGTTGAACTTGGTCTCTCAATGTGTATGAAATGGTCAAAATGACTCCTGGATACATCAGTTCAGGACTCGTGCAAAACTTAGTTTCCCCAACAACTTATGTTCCACTATCTAAGAGAGACTATGAGATCCTGTTTCAACCATTGTTTGATGAGTACTTCAATCCTCCACCGTGTGCTGTCTCTCCAGATCCGGTAATTGTTGCTGCTCCAAGACCTGTTGATCCAGCCGGTTCACCTTTTCAACTACCATTGATCAAGATGTACCATCTGCTAGTACTTCACCAATAAATCAGGAAATTTAATTTCAAGTCACTCATCAAGGTGTTGAAGAACAAATTCATGGACATCAAAATGCACAATTTGATAATGCACCCCTCCTTCATAATCTTCCTTCAGACCCGAGTTCTGAAGAAACAACTTTACAAGGGGTCATTCCATCAAATTTGCATCATCTTAACCAATCGTTTGATACTCTCACTAAGTTGACAAAGAATCACCCATTGGAGAATGTTATTGGCGATCCTTCTCGACCGGTTTTGATAAGAAGTCAACTACATGAACATGCCATTTGGTGCTACTTTGACTCAAATGACAATCCAATTCCATTTGGTGGGAAACGGTCTGGTTGAGATCTACTATCTCAAAAGAAGAACAATGGTGGTAATTCTTCATGTATCCTATGTACATTTGTAAATATTTAAAAACAAAAACAAAATACAAAAATATAAAACCTACAAAAACCATAAAAATCAAAAAATAGAAAATACAAAAATATTTTTCAAGACATGTCTTCTGAAAATCGATAATATTTACGGACCTAGAAATGTCATTCAATAATGACACGGGTCTTTAAATACAGTTCGAGCAGAAGTTCAAACTTTTCAAAACATGTCTTCATGGCTTGCAGTTATTTCAGACTGCAACCCGCTTTTCAGACTGAGGAAAGCATGTCGTCAAAAAGACAGTTGTTCCTAACAACGGGTAATTAATTTTTCCCGGGCATGGATTACTTCATATCCATGCATCATGGGTTATGAATACTTTGTACATAACCCTGGATTGTTTACAATAAGTGTACGTGTCAGTGCATTTATTTGTCAAAATAAGAGAAATCTTATTTTTATTGGTAAAAAGTTGTCTTTACAATGAATCAGTGTTTTTAGTAATCACAAAAAGTTTTCAAAGGCAATTCGGGGTGGGATCCACTCGACAATGACCACACTCTTTAAATAGAAAACAGTCATTATTTGTAGGGGAGAAAGTTCGAAATAATCTTTTTTAAAATAACAGTTTCTTTCAATAAGTCAGAAATAAACGGATAAGTTTTTGATACTGACGAATAACAATTTAAAGGGGGTAGTTAATGTATATTCCCTACACGGGTTTAGATTTCATTTGTTTCAACTTTAGTGACTTATTTGCAATTTAAGACTTAGTTGAATTCAAGCTTTAAATCATACGACTAGTATTGCCAACACCTCATAGTTTGCAAAAAGACTTAGGAATGTTTGGAAATTCTTTCATAGTTTTAAAAGCCTTGAAGTTGATTCTCATGGAAGAGATTTAAGCTTATTAATTCTTCGAACATGATCTCAAGTATGTATGTGTACAAGGTTTTGCTGATTCCGTGGTATCGAAACCAGCAAGGGGTGTTAGGTTTAAGAAAAAGACATGAAGTTCGTCACGTGTACTCGTTGTGCGTTCAGATGTATGTCTCCTTCCCCCTTGCTGGTTTTGATACCTCAGAATCAGCAACACATTGTACGCACATATACTTGAAATTGTGTGAGAAGAACAAAATTCGCTCAAATGTATCCGGTGAGAATCAGCTATTGATCAAATCTCTACTCATAAACTCTCTCTGACTATCTTTACCACCCTTTATGTAGGCTATTTGAAGTGACCACTGATGGAGTAAACCCGATATAACCAAACTAGGAAATTGAAGTCGACTTTCCGTTCTTGTGACTTACGCTTGCACTGATGTTAGAAGACGGTGTAGGAGATTTGTGCTTCTAAGAAATCTTAAGTATCAATTACTCCACCCAAGTAGGAGACTTAACACCTCTTACGATTATCAGACGTCTTAGGCGTGTTGTGGACACTGAGTACTACAACGTAACTCCTTTAAGTGATAGTTAACCAGGTCTTCAACCATCCACTGATACTAGTAACTAGATAACCCAAGTCTTCAACTAAAATTTTAAGCACGAGCAAGTTATCATTGAAATCATGCATCCAACCAACCCTGACTTCAAGATAAAATAAGTACATGCCTTCGTGAAAGTCAACATCAAAATCAACTAAGGGATACCAAATCAACTTCGTAATCACTTGACATCGTAATCTGAATCTTTAGCCGTTTGTCTAAATCCCCTTATCAATTCTATAGGCTAATACTGATGACCACTGATGGAGATACCCGATGTAACGAACCTTTGGGAATGAAGCAAAAAACACATATAACTCAACTAACTAAGTAAATTTCAAATGGTACAAAAAAACCCCGTAGTCATGAAATCCAATACTAGCTATTAAAATTTAAGTTCCATGATTCTTTATAAAAATATTGATCCCGGTCTCGTCACTTAGAAAATATTGTCACTTTGTCATTTTCTATTTTAACTATAATAACGGCCGACCAAGTAATAAAACCCGGTCATTTTTACACTTTACCCGACATATTCTTGTTTTACTACCCGGCACAATACGATAATGCGAGCCGATTAACATAAGCCCAGCCGAATAAAGAATAAAACTCGATCAATCAATATAACCCACCATAATTTTCGGCCCACTCACATTTAACCAATCTATCACCAACTGGTCTTGGCCCACGTTTTTCAATAACACCGGCCCACCTAAATGATTTGTATACCCAGTCCACTCTAAAATATTAGGACACGATCCATTAAGTTGAGTGAGAGATATAAACCATATTATACTTATATTCAAAACTCATTCGAAACGTCGTCGTATTTGGAGGGCGTGCTACAGTGGCCGGCCCACTGGGCTCCCAGTTTGGGCCGGCCCATTTAACTTTTTTTTTTTTTTTTTTTTTTTTATAAAAAAATTAGGTAATATAAAAAATTCCTCGAGCCAAAATAGGAAAGAAAAAAAATTACAAAACTACTGATTTATTCAGATAAAAAAAATACCCGCGACATGAGGCCCAACACATAAGCCCATATAAAAAAATAAACTATTAAACATGAGACCGAAAAAATAAACCCAATATAAAAAAAATTGTTCGGCACAAAATAGAAAAAAATTACAAAAGTAATGATTTAATCAGATAAAAAAATACTCGCGCCATAAGGACAACACATAAGTTTTTTTTTTAAAGTAGGCAATATAAAAAAAAATTGCTCGGCACAAAATATAATTTTTTTTACAAAATACTGATTTATTCAGATAAAAAAATACCCGCGACATGAGGCCCAACACATAAGCCCATATAAAAAAAACAAATATTAACACATGATAAAAAAAAATACCGCGACATGAGAAACCCAAACACATAAGCCCATATAAAAAATCAAACTATTAAACATGGGAGACGAAAAAAATACCCAATATAAAAAAAATTGTTCGGCACAAAATAGATTTGTTTTACAAAGTACTGATTTAATGCATATATGTATTATACTCAAAACTTCCCAAAAGAAAGGCTGTGTTTCTTTTGAATGCGACAGTAGCCGCCCTTGGTTTTTTAGGCTCTCATTTGGGCGGCCCATTTCTTTTTTTTTTTAAATTAGGTAATATAAAAAATTTCTCGAGCCAAAATAGGATTTTTTTTACAAAAGTACTGATTTATTTCAGATAAAAAATTACATGCGGATATGTGACCAACAATATGCCTATATGAAAACAACGAATTATTTTAACATGAGACTGAAAAATATATACCCAATATAAAAAATCTGCTCGGACAAAATAGGAAAAAATTCAAAAATACTGATTTAATCAGATAAAAAAATACTCACGACATGAGGCCAACAACACATAAGTTTTTTTTTTATAGTAAGGCTAATCATAAAAAAAAATTTGCTCGGCACAAAATATAAAAAAAAAATACAAAATAATGATTTATTCAGATAAAAAAATACCCGCGAATGGGCCACACATAAAACCTTATAAAAAAAAAATATTTAAAACATGAGGCTCTAGACCACATCGCGCGGGCTATTTTGCTTTGATAAAAAAACTAGAAAAAAAACTAAAAAAAAATTGTTCTACATCCAATTAAAAAAAAAACCGTCTACCTGCTAGCAACGAATAGCGGATAATTTTTGCTTGTTCCCGTAATATTTACTCCATAATTTAACCTATCTAAAATCACCAATTATATAAACTCATCCGCCTACCACACACAGAGATCCACCACATCCTATTTCATCCATCACCAATCAAACGTTATTCTTATATTTCCTCTAAACGAAAATGCAGCTCCAAGAAAATCAAATCCATCATTTTACTTCATCAAAACCCATCGTCAAAACAAATTTATTTACCTTCCTTATTTCTCCAATACCATACGCATCTCACAAAAACAATCCTCTATTATATTTCTCATCTTAAATCAAACCACACGCACCCTTCACCTTTTTCAAATCGAGTACAACACAAATGCCTCTCAAATGCCTATTTCATTCTGCTCAACACGAACTAACAACACTTGTTTTAGTAAGCACAAACACATGAAGAAGAATCAAGATATTTTGGTACAAGATCCTTTGGAGGGTCTAAGGTAGGTGTCGATTTGTGTTGTCATGCGTAAACCAACGAAACAAAGAAAATAATATAACATGATTGTTATCATTCTTTCTTTACTTTCGGATATGAAATGAAAGTGCTTGGCTTTTGACAGATCTATGATGATTTGTTCTTTTCGTGTTCTTGATCTATAAAGGTCTTGATTCTACTTGAACAACAAGAAAAATCTGAGATCTTTGTATCATTTTATTTGTGTTCAAGTCTTGGTCTTGTTGGATTTGGGATGTAATGTGACGATGGGTTTGATCTTTTGATAATGGAGGAGATTTGTATGGTTTAATGAAGGGATTTTGTATTTGATTTTATTTTGTGGCAGTGACGATTATTGATTTAGTGAGATGGGGTTTAATGTTGTTTGAGTTTAATGAGAAGTTGTTGATGTTGTTGTTATATTGACTCTGCTGCTTTTCTATTTTAGTTTGTCTTGACTCGACTGAGTTGACTGGGTCAACTCGGTAATAACCGAGTTGACTTGGTTTGGTTTGTGGAGGCAAATCGCAAGATTTCCTTTTGAGACAAAACGCAGCTTGAACTTGAGACAAATCGCAACATTTCTTGACAAAACGCAACTTTTTTTTTCTTTTAAAATTTTGGCAGAGTTTCGTTTTGTTTGCCGGCTATAATGGTCTTCAGTCACTTGCAAAACGCAAGTTCCAACAAAACGCAACTTTGAGGCAAATCGCAAGACACAAATCTCATCCTGTAGACAAAACGCAGTCGTTGAGAACCAAAATGCAACCTACAAAATTTTTGTACTTTTGTACTTTTTTCCATAAAAACCGGATCTGTGTTTTGTCTTTTTGGTCAAAACGCAACCAAGAAAAAATTAAACCCAGAAGTGTTTGTTCAATACACTATGTCTTATAAGCTCAAAAGAGTAGCAGATGAATGGCAGAACTTGTAACAACAATAAACAACCTGAAACAACATGAACAGTAACCGAGATGAACAGTGTATGAACAGTACGTGAACAATATATGAACAGTAACCGGACAACAAACAAACACATCATTTTCGTGGCTTGTACACAGGAAAAACACACGAAACCAGATTTGTGACAAAAGACAATGACAAATTTGAGACCAACTGGACCAAAAATGAACCCGACCTAAGAGTGTAACCATGGCTCTTGATACCAATTGTAAGATATAAATAATCTCAGATCCAGTTGGTGTTGTTATGGTGTCGGGTGGCCGACTGGAAAACCATCCGACCACCACCATGGTAGTGGTGGTGACTGGTGAAAGACTTATAGAGAGAAAGTTAGAGAGAGATGGATGGAGAGAATATATGAAAAACACACTAAAGAGTGTGCGTCAAATGATTTTTCCAACACCCTCTCCATGTGTGGAGAGGGTTTAAATAGTTCTTACACACCCCATAAAACAGGCTATAGTGTGGGCTTACAGTGGGTAAAGACCCGGCCTAACACCATAAATCATACGATTACTGTACCTACTACGAGCTATGCTAAATAAGAAATACATGAGGTGACTGAGTCTTTTTTCTTAATCCTAACATTATATTTTCGTGTAATTTGAAGAAAATGCCACCAAAAAGAACCGCGTGTTTGACCACATAAAGTCAAAGAAAGAACCGTATAATTTAGAAATGAGTTTGTTAAGTTTAAATCTAATTTGGTTTCACTAGTTCGGTTAACAAAAAAATTAGCTGGTTCGGTCCTTACTCGTTCGGTCCTACTAGTTCGATTATCACTAGTTCGATTGTCAAAGTACACCTAGTTCGGTCCTACTCGTTCGGTCCTGCTTGTTCGGTTGTCACTAGGAAAGAACTTGTTCGGTTGTCACTAGGAAAGAACTCGTTCGGTTCCAACTTGAGTAATGCTCGTTCGGTTTAAACTAGAATATGCTAGTTCGGTTGACTTGTTCGATTTACTCGTTCGGTTTCCTTGTTCGGTCCAACTCGTTCGGTACCAACTACTACGAAACTCAAATCTTCAATACTAAAAAAAACACGATTTTCAATGGTTTTTAGCAAAAAATTCTGGTACAACTAGTGTTACTAACCCTATAGGAACAATAAAAATGAAAACTTTAAGGTTTTTAAGCCAAAAAATTTGAATCACTATTTTGCTCTTTGTAAAGGTTTTTGAACACAAATCAAACACAAAAACTAAACACACCACTCCATGGCTCTTGATACCAATTGTAGAATACTAATAATATTATGATCAAACCAAGAACAAGAGTGAGATGTGGGTTGTGATGTTAGAGAGTGATTGGATGGAAAAATGGATGAATTGTATAAAATGGAATATGGAAAAATGGAACAACCAACCCTCTCCAAGGCTAGGAGAGGGACTTATATAGTACCTATAGTGGCCGGCCCATGGGTTCTAATGGGCTTCCCATGGGTCTTGGGCTGGACTAGATTACTAATCTAATTATGACATAAACGATGAGCTAAGACTATTACAATTTGGAAGTGACCGACACTTTCGTGTTTCCAACAACATAAAAGACGATTTTCTAAAGAGAAAAGAGCAGCCAAATGTCAAGCATCGATCACGATTCTATATAAGACACCGTGTAATTCCTATACTCTTGTAATCATTTATTTTTTGGTATCGTTTGGTAAAATATTTAGTTTACATTGGTTATTTGATCACGCTTGTATAATTATAATGGTTATGGGCTAATACCCTCGGGTATTAGCCATCTTAATGAAGATTTAATGTTTGGTTTGTTTTAACTCGATTTCTTAATTTATCGTTAAAAGTTTAATTATGTTTATCACCTAATACTTGTCTACGTGTTTGAAGATGCGACCTATCATTCAACTGGGTCTAGTTATGCCTAACAAGTGAACTAGATACTAGGATAGCTCTCTATACCGTGTTTTATATTATTGGACCAATAAGATCACAAATAATGTTCTATCTTTGTCTTTAAATTATGAGCTTAGTTGGACCGGCATGTGACCCGTATGTTTCAACAGGTATGTTCTTAATTAATTGATAAAGACTTGAACAGTGAACTACCAGTATATAAAATACAGTCAAACAGTAAGTGGGTAAAGTCTCGATGGGCTGGGTTTAACAAGATCACCATTGCTTTAATCCCTAGATAGATTATAATTAAACTAAAAGGATGCTTTATGCGGATACGTTAATTGTGACAGGATTCAACGTGTCTAGGTCTTAGAATGATGTCCCGCCTAAGTTTTAAGAATGATATGCCGCTTCAAGATAAGTAATCATTGCACTAAACAAATAAACCAACATTTAATCGAATTTAATATGGCTAATACAGTTTTCTATCATTTGGCTTGTACCGCTCTTTTATCTTTTGATTGTTTTCTTGCATGTTTATTGTGTTTTGAATTGATTAATGTCACCATAAAACCTGCGCCAGTCTCTCAGGCTGAAAACCCCCCATTATCATTAGAACTAGGTTTAGCATAGGTTTAACAAGTAATTAGAATTAACTGATTAGATCAATTAAAATACTGATAGAATCTAAGGTTAACGACCTCGCTCTTAGTGTTCGACACCCTACTTACCATGAAACTCCACCCGATCGGGTACATTGCATGTTAAAGTATTATTTTAAGATAAGTCGGCTAAATATAAATTTAAAACTTGGTAATCAATAAATCGACCCTACACGAAAGCACATCATCATTATAAAGATTTTCAATCTCGTTCAAAACAATCTATCCTTGATGATGATGTCATACCCATGTCACGTGAAGAAGAAGCCAAATTCGTGCAAACTTTCCGTCGTACTCATTTTTACAATGATCGCGACCGTGATTCCAACCGCGATAACTATCATTCAAGCGGAAGAAACGATTACACCTATCAATCTCACTCTAATGATAAATCCGATCTTCAAAAACAACTAAGAGATTTCATCAAAGCCCAACACTCGACCAACTCTTTTGTCAAAGTCACTTTCATGGATCTAAAAAACAAACTCGAAACAACAACCAAAAGGCAGCAAGCCTCAATTCAAAATCTCGAAGCTAAATTCGAAAGACTTGCTGACAAGCAATCTAGTCGACCTTCTAGATCTCTTCCTAGTAACACACAACCTAACCCAAATGGTAGTTAATTAAAACCTTACCAACCACCGCAAGCTCGAAACCAGCATGTGAATGTCGTATTTACATGGAGTGGTAAATCCTATGACCCACCAGATAACCCAAATGATCAATAAAACGATCCCGAAAATCCTATCAACTTTGATAGCGTTGATGAAGATGATAAACCTACACCTCAACCCAAACCTAAAACACCAAAACCAGTCAAAGAAACACCAATACCCAAACCATACAAACCAAAAGTCCCATATCCTCAACGCCTCAGAAAAGAAAAGATGGAAGCTCAATATGGAAAATTCCTCGACATGATCCAAGCCGTTCAAATCAACTATCTCTTGTTGATATTTTAGCTGGAATGCCCAACTATGGCAAATTTCTCAAGAAACTCGTAAATAACAAACACAAAATCGAACAAATCTCAGCCGCGTTCCTAAGCGATGAAAGTTCCACAATACTTCAAAACAAGGTTCCACCAAAACTTGGAGACCCTAGAAGTTTTCTTATTCCATGTAATTTCAACAAAGCTTTCTCATGTAATGCTTTAGCTGACCTTGGTGCTAGCATTAATCTCATGCCATATTCCTTACACGCAAAATTATCTCTCGAAACTCTCAAACCCACTAAAATGAGCATAAGATTAGCCGATCGATCATTCTAATACCCTGTTAGAATAGCTAAAATATGCTCGTTGAAGTTGGTAAATTCACCTTCCTTGCTGATTTTGTTATTCTAGAAATGGAAGAAGATAGTAAAGTTCCTCTAATCTTAGGAAGACCTTTTCTTCACACTGCCGATCCAGTAATTCGAGTCAAACAGAAGCAACTCAATCTCAGAGTTGAAACTAAATGAATGATCTTTCACATCGATTCTGCGATGAAACACTCCTATTCAAACATGAGAGACATGTTTCAGTATGACCTGTTCAATTGATGAAATAAATAAATAAGATTTCGATGCTCTTCTCGACGAAGGTAGTGAAATCCTCTATTCCATCGAAGGAACCATCATTGAAGAAAAACTCTTTGCTAAATTCGATGAATTAATGGCAATGACTGCCGATGAAATTCTGAATCCGAATCCGACACCGAAGAACCACCATTCGAAATATCAGCTTTAACACCGATTACATGATCAAAACATCTATTGAAGAACCTCCTACGGATCTTAAACTCAAACCTCTTCCTGATAACCCGTAATATGTATTCTTGGAAGAACCCTCTTTTCTTCCTATTATCATATCATCTCAGCTTTCTGAAGAAAACAAAAATAAACTCGTATCCATTCTTAAAAAACACAAACAAGCCTTTGCTTGGAAAATAACAGACATTCCTAGAATCTGTCCATCTTTTTGTAAACATAAAATTCAACTCCTAGAATACAAAAAACCAGTTGTTCAAAAATAAAGAAGATTAAACCCAAACATGCAAGAAGTTTTAAAAAAAGAAATAGTTAAGCTGCTCGATACATGTATCATTTATCCAATCGCTGATAGCCCTTGGGTAAGCCCGATTCACTGTGTACCAAAGAAAGGTGGTATTACAGTTGTTGCTTACGAAAGAAATAAACTTGTCCTAACAAGAACTGTTACAGGTTCGAGAGTCTGTATTGACTATCGAAAACTCAATGAAGCAACTGCAAAAGATCATTTCCCTTTGCCGTTTATGGACCAAATGTTAGAAAGACTCGCAGGAAATAAATACTTCTATTTCCTCAACGGTTATAGGCGAATGCCTTTTGGTTTATGTAATTCTCCAACCACTTTCTAAAGGTGCATGTTGGCTATATTTCATGACATGATCGAAGAATCAGTAAAAGTATTCATGGACGATTTCTCCATCTTTAGAAGCTCTTTTGATCACTGTGTGAACAACCTCGATAAAATGCTTCAACATTGCAAAGATACACATCTTGTCCTTAACTAGGAAAAATGTCACTTCATGGTTAAAGAAGGAATTATGCTTGGACACAAGGTTTCCGAAGCAGGCCTCGAAGTCAACAAAGCAAAGATCGACATAATCTCCAAACTTCCACCACCCACTAATATCAAAGGTATTAGAAGCTTTCTAGGAGATGTCTGTTTCTATCGAAGATTCATTAAAGATATCTCAAAAATCACCCATCCTCTCACCAAGTTACTCGAAAAAAATACTCTATTCGAATTCAATGACGAATGTCAAAACGCATTCAAGATATTAAAAGAGAAGCTCACATGTGCTCATACGATCGTAAGCCCAAACTGGAGTCTTCCTTTCGAACTCATGTGTGATGCAAGTGATTTCATAGTCAGAGCAATATTAGGTCAAAAAGAAGGTATAAATTTTCATCCAATATGCTTTGCAAGCAAAACTCTCAACACACCTCAGCAGAACTATACATCACTGAAAAAGAACTTATGGCTGTAGTCTTTGCTTTTGACAAATTCTGATCCTATCTGGTATTATCAAAGATGATCGTACACACTGATCACTCAGCTCTTAGACACCTATTCAAGAAACAAGATGCTAAACCACGCCTTATCTGTTGGATTATGCTCTTACAAGAATTTGATATCGAAATAAAAGATAGAAAAGGTACAGAAAATGTTGTAGCTGACCACCTATCTCGGATTGAAAATGAAGAAACAAGTGACGACAATGAAGTATAAGACAACTTTCCTGGAGAAACTCTTATGGAAATAAACACTAAAGATGAACCATGGTTTGCAAACTTTGCAAATTATTTAGCAAGTGACATCATTCCTAAAGGAATGACGTATCAACAAAACAAAAGTTTTTTCTCAGACATCAAACACTACTTATGGGAGGAACCCTACCTCTTTAAAGTATGTTCTGACAGTATGATCAGACGCTGTATCTCTGGACCAGAAACCCAAACCATTTTAGATCAATGTCACCACGAACTGACCGGTGGACATTATGGACCAAACACAACAGCTAAAAAAGTCTTAGACTCAGGTTTCTATTGGCCGACCATCATCAAAGAAGCTCATACTCAAATTCGCCTTTGTAAAGCATGTCAAAAAAATAGGAAATGTATCAAAACGTGATGAGATACCCTTAAATAACATTCAAGTATGTGAAATTTTTGACATATAGGGTATCGATTTCATGGGACCCTTTTCGAAATCATACAAATTCGAATACATTTTAGTCGTTATCGACTATGTTTCTAAATAAGCCGAAGCACAAGCTCTACAAGCAAACGATGCCAGACTTGTTATTACTTTTCTGAAGGAACTATTCTTCCATTTTAGAATGCCTAAAGCTCTCATAAGCGACACGGGAACTCATTTCTGCAACAAGATAATGTAAAAAACCATGAAAAGACTATAACCCATATCTCATCGCTGCTGGTGAGAAGCGAATGTTTCAATTACACGAGTTAGACGAACTAAGACATCAAGCCTATGAAAACTCTTCTCTATACAAGGCAAGAAACAAAGTGTTGCTCTTTCATTCAAAGTATAAATTCAAGCAGCCGAAGCTCAGATCTCGCTGGCTAGGACCATATGTAGTAAAACATCAATATCCATTCGGATATGTTAAACTATATGGAAAATATGGAAAAACATTTATTGTTAATGGCCACCGACTCAAGCTATATCATGAAGAAGATTATAATGACCGAAGGGAAGCAGTCACTCCCTTCTTCCCAAAAGAATGAACTCTAGAAGCAGGAGTCTAGATAATGATTCTTTTAAAGATTAAGCGCTTCTCGGGAGGCTACTCGTGCTTTACTTAAGTAAGGAGCCCTCCTCCATACAATTCCACTCAAATTATTTACTTTCTCTAAAAAAAACCCAAAAATATTTTCTTTTTTGTACTTTTGTGTGTTTACTTTTATGCAGGTATTATAGCTCAAATGTAAAAAATAATAGAGTATGCTCAAAGATAACTTTCATGCAAGCTACAATTCTCTATGCCCCAGGAAGTACCGTTCTCCCTTAACTTTCCCTATTTTCTAGTTATCAGTTATCACATTGAGGACAATGTTCAACTTAAGTGTGGAGGGGAGCCAAATAGGAAAAATTAATCATATCCCTCCATGTTTGCCCTGCCAATTTTTTTTAATGCAAATCTCGAAAATTTTAAAATTAATATATGCTTTCAATATAAAAAATGCTCTTAGTAAGGCAAATCCACCTGGATTGACATAATAACTAGCACAAAACCAATCCACTAAATTATGAGAATTTTAAGCCTTAGTATACATTCAGGTACCCACCTTTGGTACCTAAGATAATTGATGCCTTTAGCTTGTTCAAGTTAAGATTTGAATGCAATTGCAAGTGTCTCATCCGTCGTTATGGCTGTGTATTTGTAATTTGTCGCCTTTTCTAGAGCAATGGTGAAATTATATTTGAGTGAGTCGGTAATTTAGAAGCTCTAGCACTTGTGCTTTATCATCATTTACTAGACCGAAGCTAGATTAATTCATAAGCAAAAACATATGTTATGAGGAGAAATAAATCCTGAAAGTTCCTGCAGCACTCCCTTTTAATGCTAATTGCTAAAGTGTAAAAGATTGAAGAAAATTGCTCAAAGTGAAGTTCTGTGCCAAGCCTTGGCATAAAAAAAGAAAAATAGAAGAAATAAAAATTCAAAGTTCAAGGCTTAAGTTCGGCACAAGAGATCTGTGTATGCTGTTCTCCTTTATCAGTTCCAAGTTCCGCCCTTCGGTCATGTTTATGTGTCAAGTACAAGCCTATGGTAGCTGTCTAGATATGTCCGCGCATTTGAGTGACTTCACAATTAAAAAACCCTATCTGAGTGGCTCGAGTAAATTAAAAAAATCAAACACATTTCACTGTGAGGTGCTCTGTTATATGTCTATGCCTGAAAAGTTATCTAAACTAGTAAACACTTATAAAATCTAAAATTTTCTCCACGTCACGATAAATGATCTTGTTTTTCTCGCTTTATATTGCTTGAGAGCAAGCAACAGCTAAGTGTGAAGGGATATGATAATGCCTAGATTATACATGTTTTTAGCGGCGTTATTTATATATATGCTATCATTTCTCGTGAACTTTTGATACTTAATAGCATAAATTATGTGTAGGTTCACTTGAAGTCATCCTGAGCTCAAAGGAAATAAAGTTCAAGTGTTTTTATATTGGAAAGCAAGTTAAAAGAAAAGAAAAATCTTAAGGCTGAAAAAGGCATAAGTACACCGCACTTACCCTTAGCGCGCCGCACTTCCAAGCGAGTCCAAGAATTAAAGTCAATTAAATGATGATTGCATTTATACCCCAAGTACGCCGCACAAATATTTTTGTGTGCCACACTTCTCAATAGACATTAAATTCCCCTCGCATTTAATCACCAAGTGTGCCGCACAATCTTTTGTATGCACCGCACTTTTACCCCAAACTTGGCCTATAAATAGTGGCCGAATTTTCACACATTTCATTCATTCCTCACTTCACTTCATATCTCTCAACAACAATATCTCTAATTCTTCAACCCAAAAACACCATAAACCTTGAAGATTGAAGATCAAACCACGAAGAACGAAAAAGAATATAATAGAATTATAAGAATAAAAGGTTGTATTTTAATTCCATACTTGTTACGGGGAGAATTTTGATCCATATTCTTACCTCGGATATAGTATATTTCTTGTTATTCCCTTTAATTTTGTTATGAACTTCATAGCCATGAGAGGCTAAATCTCTCATGACTACTCGGTGAAAATAATATAATGAATAAGCGTTTGGTAAAATTACGATCTTGTTAATCTTAAGCTTATGTTATAATCCTATTGTATCTTATCTTATCAACTATGATTATATACTCTCACCGATATAGGTCGAAAGACCCGTTATTATCTATATAATTTTAAAGAATTGTCTATGATCTTTATCGTCTGTGATGAGAAATCCACTTACGTTATTTGATAAACCAAAATAGATTTGATATAATAGTAACTGGATTATTTGAGTGACACATTTAATCGAGTTAACTAAACGTAAGTCTTAAGTTAAACAAGTTAATTTGTGAAAATGTTTTTTGACGAGAAAATACTTTTTACAAATTAAAGTCCTGCGTCTAAGATCGTAACTATTACCAATGCTTATGAATTATATGAAATTATATGAGTAGTCATATTTCTCACATTTGTTAAAGTTTATTTTTCAGCTGATTATTCGACACTACGCAAATCCTTGTGGATGACCTAGTCTTACCTAAAACAGAATGTACTACATATGTAGGTTATACTTTGACCCGTGTGTTTCCATGTAATAAACGGTAATCTCAGTCTTATAAATTTAAAGCTTTCGAAACACATCACTTGCCTAAATTTATTTGTGTTTGCTTATGAGTGCATGAAACCTTGTTGATTATCCCTTTTATTATTGCTTCTTATTAATGGTGTGTGCGTTAGGCTTTAGAAACTAACTATAAGATATTACATTAGCATAGACGTCTAGGAAAACGCGGCTAGGCTAGATAATACTCACGCAATAATCTTCATACTACCTTGCCATTTGGGTGGATTCCGAGTTAGGCATTCAATTTATTAGATACTTACACATTACATTAACGAGGGTGACGGGCAATAAAATAAGAGATATCAACTAGGGAGTAGTGCATGATTAGGTGAACACATTTGTTTAACCATAAAAGTTTTCCACCACTTTTACTTTTTTGCAATTATTATAGATTTAGGAGTAGTTGTTAGTTTGATCAAAACCCATTCCAAACCCGAGATTTACTTGCTTTCTAAAAAAATATAAAAACATAAAAATAATCTTCCCTTAATCCTTACACCTTAGTGAACATTCGATTCGAGCCTACGCAATAATATTCCCGAGAGATGTTTATATATTAACACCCCAGTGTACTGTCCGTTTAGTACCTATCAAACGTTTAGGTACGCTTCCTTGGTGGTTGGTATAATTCTGCGTTTAATACCATGATAGCTCAGAGGGATAATCTCAGTTTCTCCTGACAATGTATTGTCTTTGCACGGGAAGTGGAAGTATTTTGGGTGCAACAGCGATGAGGCTGTCCCTGTGGCAGAAGGGCGTGTGTTACAGACTTTGGTAAGTTCGGGCTGGGGGTTTGCTTGAGCGATTGAGGTGGGGAGAGGTTATGTAGTGCGTGATGGTATGGGTTGCAGGGTGGGGTCGTGGTGCAAAGGGGGCTTGGAGTTTGGTTTGGGATATGGTTTTAGGCAGGTGGGCACAGTGGTCAGGTGAGAGGTTTAAGTTGACAGAGGTATGGGAATCGTTGCGAGTGGGGGGGGGGATTGATGACCTGACATGGACAGGGCACGGGGAGAATAGAAGACTGAGCTGGAAATAAGAGAGATAAGAAGCCCGCAAGCGAAAGAAGCAGAATAAGAAAATAGAAAAAAGGGTAGGAGCAAGGTAAAAAAAAAAAGGAGCAGGAAATCGATGGAACGACAGAAAAGAAGGAACAAAGAGTACAGAGAGCAACAAAAGTAGGGAACAAACCAGAAAGTAGAAATGGAATAAAAAGACAGTGAAGACAGATACGCAACCGAAGCGGACCAAGGTGAAAAAAAAAGAAATGAGAGAAGGAAGAAAAAGAAAACAGAACGGAACGAAAAGACAAAGCAGACCACACAGGAGTAACGAGAGGGGAAGGCAGAAGGCAACAACAAAGGGAAGAGAAGAAAAACAGGACAAAAGGACGCAACAAGTGAGCTAGGAGACAAAAGGAAGAAAGACACACGACACAAGAGAAAAACAGATGGGTGGCAAGAAAGAAGACAAAGAAGAAAAAGGGAAAAAGAAGGGAGGAAAGAGCTAAGAAAAAGAACGAATAAAAAGGAGGGAGAACAAGAAGACAAGAAAAAGAGCAGAAAAAGAACGAAAAAAAGAAGGAAGACACGCAAGTCAGCAGGTACAAGCAACGCAAAAGAAGAAACAAAAAGTGAAACCAAGCGCTAAGAAAAAGACAAGCAGAAGAAGAACAAACCAATCAAGAGGAAAACAGAAGTAAGTGGGAGAGGGGTGCAAATGAAACGAAGGGAAATGCAAAGAACGGAAGGGGGAAGGAAAAACAAGAAGTAACGACAGGGGGGGGGGGCCAGCACGACGGAACAAAGAAGAAAGAAGTAGCTAAGGAAGCAACAGGAGGAACCCAAAAGAAAGGTAAACAAAGGGGATAAAGATGAGAAAGAAGCGATGAAAAGAAAGTTAAGAGACATCAGGAAGAGGAGCAAAGGAAAAAAAGGGAAGAGAGGAAAGACGAAAAGAAGCAAGAAAGAGTAAAAATAAGTGAGATGGAAGACAGAGGAAAAAAAAAGATAAGCCAGGAAAGAAGAGGATGTCGCAAGCAGAGGAGGTAGACGAAGAGAAAGAGAAAGAGAAGAGCGGAAACACGAGACAAGGGAGGAGAACACACAGACCACGAAAAAACGACAGGAGTTGGAAAGATGGAAAGAGACGTAAAAAAGAAAGTGGGATACATCATAACATATCTTATAGCCAAAAAAAGAAAGGGTACGTACCAGCATAGACAGTAAAAAAAGACAAATCAAGAAGAGCGGGGGAGGGGGGGGTTTGGGGGCGTGTTTGGGGAAGAAACAAATAAAATGCTCAGCGAGAAACGGGAAAACGACAAAAAGGAAGAGCAAGGGGTGGAACTAAACAACTCAGATACAAGACAAGGCAGAACAAGTGAACAAAAAGGACAGAAAAGAGACGTGACAGCCGCCGGGACACCGAACGAAAACTAAAAACAGTGGGAAGAAAAAGAATGAGAGAAATAGGCCAGCAGAAGTTGAGTACAGAACACAAGTCGGAAAAGAAAGGAACAGGCAGGATAAACTGACGGAGAGTCAGAAGTGTGTGAGGAAGTAGTAGGAGGAAGGGTGAGGAGACAGAAGACGCAGGAAGGTAGTAAGAAAAAAAGAAAAAAAGAACGGAAGAAGGAAAGTGAGACAGTGATGAGTGAAAACACGGAAAGAGAAAAGTTGGAGAGACAAAGAGAGAAAGGCTTGTAATACGAGAACTAAAAATGACACAAAAGGATAGATGACAGAAAAATGAGAGATACCCAGAAAAGCGGAAAAAGAAACAAAACCATAAGAAGAAAAGGAAACGGACAACAACGAGGTGAGAGCAAAAAGGAGGGGTAAAAGAAAGCGAAAGCGACAAAAGAGTGACCCGGAAACGAGAGACCGGCAGGGCGGGAGACGGTAAGGGGGTCACAACACGCGAAGTGGAAAAAAGTTAAGTGGAAAAGGGGAGGCACAAAAAAGAAACCAAGTAGAAAAAAAAAAAAGACGAGACATGCTAAGAGGAAGCGACGGATGTCGAGCGGCAATAATAACTTAGAAAAACAAGTGAGTTGGAAGAAGAGAAAAGAAGAGAAGAGGAAACAGAGGAGGAACGAAGAGAGGAGAAACCCTAAAAGAAAATCTAGAAGAAAGAGAAAGGAAGACTGGTGCACGTAAGCAAGTGAGAAGAAAAGGGACTGAGGAAAAGGAAGAGGGACAGTGAAACGGAGGAAGAGAGAAACAGAAGCAAGAGCAAAAAAGGGAAGAAGAAAAAGAAGGGAAGAGATAGAAGGTTCCGCAAGAGAGACTAAACACAAGGGAGGTAGACAAAAGAGAGAAACAGGAAAAGACAGTGCATGGAAGAAGTAAAAAAAAAAGCACGAAGCGAAAATACACAGACGAGGGGAAAAACGAAACAACTAGCAGAGACCGACACAAGGAAAAGACCAGTTGAGAACGATGAGCAGAACAACTAGAAAAAGGAAAGAAAAGAAAAAAAACGGAAAGCACCAAAGAAGGAGTCGCACGTGCGAAGGAAAAGACGTTGCTAGAGATACGAAATAGAGCAGAGTAACCAATAAAAAGGAGTAACCAGACCCGGAGGGAAAGGAACAACACGAAAGTGGAAGAACTCAGGACTCGAAAAAGCGGGACAAGAGCAGCGGGAAACTAGTATCAAGTCGTAGACAAACAGAGGAGAAGAGCACAAGGAGATCGGACAAACACCAGAAAAGGGAGGAGGTGCAAGAAGGAGAAAAGGGAGGAAGTGAAGAGAAGCGAGAGAGGCCGAACCCGGAAAAGAAACAAAGTGGGACCTAGAACGAAAGGGCGTGAGAGAACAGGAAAGCCGAAAACAGGCGAGGTAACGCACACGAGCGACAGAAGAACGAACGACATAGTTGAGGTGAACGTACACGCAAGCCAGACACGGAGCGGACCAACAAAGACAAAAAGCGGGAAAAAAGACCACACCAGGCCCAGCGAGAGAGGGAAGGAACGAAGAACAACAACAGGGAAAGGCAGAGGGAAGACCAAAGAAACGTCACAAGAAAGAAGAGAAAAAGAGAAAGCACGTGTGAGGCAAACACAGACGTCGGCAGTAAAAACAAAGACGGAGACAGAAAAACAGAGAAGCCACAAAAACGAACCGAAAGACGGGGAGGCAAAAAGGCAAACAGAAGGCGAAAACAAACAGGCAACCAACGTGAAGAACAGGCGGAAAAAGAGAGAAGGGGAGTAAAGAAGAACAGAAGCAAGGGGAAGCGAGAGTAGAGAGATAAAACGAGAAACAGCACAAAAGGGAAAATAAAGAATACGAAGCAAAAGGAGAATAACAAAAAGAGAAAAAGATAGAGAAAAAAAAAGAAGCACAGACGCGGACCAAAGACGAGCGACGAAAGTCAGAGTGGGAAAAGAAAAGACAGAGCACGAACGAGCAGACAAGACGAGACAGAAAAAAGAGAAGAAGACAAACGAAGATCTAGCGGAGACAGTCACAAACGAGCAAAAAAACAATCACAAGTAGGCAACGACAAGACGAGAACACACAGTGAGGCAAGAGAGAGCGAAGAAAAATGATAAACAACAGGAAGAGGTGGGGAGGGAACAGATGCACGGTGTACCACAAGGGCACAGGGACAAGCCGAAAGGAAACGCGGACAGAGAGAGAAAAGGGTAGAGACGGCAGAAAAACGAAAAGCCGTGAGCCAGAGAAAAAGGAGAGTGGACATGAAAAGGCCAAGAAAGAAAGATATATAGGACAGGAGCGGGGAAAAAGAGAGACAAAAAAACATAAAACGAAGGAAAGGGGCAGTCGAAGAGCAGAAAAAAAAAAAAAAGAATGAAGACGAGCAACGTGAAAAAGGTAACGGAAAGGCGACGACAAAAAAAGGGGGGAGATAGAGAAAAGTGAAGTGGGAAAGGCCGTGATGAACGTAAGGGCGAGAGCGAAGCGAGAGAGGACAAACGACGAAAGAAAAAAAGAAACAAGAGGAGACAAAAAACAAGAAGAGCGCGGGTTACGAGGAAGAGGAAATACAGAAGAAGAAAGGGTAAACAAAGTAGGCAGAAACGAGGGAAAAACACAAGAAGAGAAAACTAGGAAGAAAGGGGAGGGCAAGGACAGTACAACGAACAGAAAGGGGGGAGAAGAGAGGAAGACCAAACCGAGCACAAACGGCCAGGTGAAAGCAAAACGAACAGACGGAGGCGTAGAACGGAGTCGAGAGAGTAGAAAGCGACCAAGGAGGAAGGAAATCGGAAAGCAAGAAAAGTAGATGACCAAGGCGAGAGACAAAATAGAGAAGGACAGCCACACACATCAAGAAAGACGACGCAGAACGGCAAGAGAAGGCGAAAAGAGAGAAGCAAATACGCCAAGAGATCGCCGCGCGCCCAGACCGGCCCACACCGACCACGACCCTAGTCGTCCTCTCACCAGCCCTGCCGCCGACCTACCCCCCCCGCGCCAGATTTCTCCCTCCTCCTTCCTTCCCTCTCTCTATCTCTCTCTCCCTCCTTTCCTCCCCTATCCTCTCCCTCCCCTCTCTCCCCCCCTCCTCTTCTCCCCCCTCCCCCCTACCTCCCTCCCCCCCTTCTCTTCCTCCCCTATCCTCCTCCCTCATTTCTCTCCCCTCTCCCTCCTTTCCTCCCCCCCTCCTTCCCTTCTCCCATTCCTACTCCCTCCCCCCCGCTCCTCTATCTTCCTCCTATCCTTCTTTTCCCTCCCTTAGTTACTAGCTTTCTCCCTCCCTCCCTCTCCCACTTCCCCCGCCCCTTTTCCCTTTTCCTCCTCCCCCCAACTTTGTTCCCCCTTCCCCCCCCTCTCTCCTTCCCCTCTAGCATTCCCTCCCTCCCCACTCTCTCCCCCTACCCATTCCAAACCCGAGATTTACTTGCTTTCTAAAAAAATATAAAAACATAAAAATAATCTTCCCTTAATCCTTACACCTTAGTGAACATTCGATTCGAGCCTACGCAAACTATTCCCCTAGAGAATGATAATAAACCCCCCGAGTCATACCTATACTACACTACAACGATTAGGTACTCTACCTAGGAGGGTTGTAAAACTTCTGCGTTTACAACATATCCGCATCAGATGTAACTCATATTCCCTACAAATACTTGCATATCCTTTCCTATTCCGACAAAATTTAGCCCTCTATATTCATACCCTTGATTCCTAATGGCGTTATAACAGGCTAAAGACATAACTGTCATGGGTAAATCTAGATCGATATATGCATTGGCTATGAACTTACGAGCTATCATACATGGAATCTTGAGGTTACTAGGATCCCTTTTTTCAATTCTAAAGTCAAAGTTCAATTAACAACTTGGCATTTTTTCTATTAAGGACTCGTTAACCGATTCATCGTACATGTCAACTAAGTCTAGGGGTTGTTCATCATCCATCCATTCCCTTTCCTTTTCTAGTTTACCTTCATCTCCTAAATTACTAGTTTTATTGTCATTTCCTAGGTCACTCGACTCACCCTCTTCTATTGTTATCTTGAAGCCTTTGATTCTTTTTCTAACATGTTTTCATCATACATATCTAGGTTATGATCATCACCCTTAATTCATTAAGTTCTAAGATTCTAGGCTCCTTAGGTTCATCCTCTTTTACTATGGTGATTGTGTTAACAAAATGTATGCATTTTGTAGAGGAGTTCCCATTATGTTCGCATAAAGATGATTATGCTTGATATTTTAAAGAAAGTAATTTTGATGAACTTTTGATGGTTCCTTTTTTTCGAAGGTGCCCAATTCTCTTGGTGATTATGGGACACAACATTCATGCGAGCAATGGAATTTTTTGCAATGCCACGATTGGGTGAATTGTTAAATTTGTCCAAAACTACCTTCCATAATATGTTGATTTTGTTAATTACTTTATTTTGTTGTTGCTTGAGTTGGGTCCCAAGACTAGACAATCTTCTTTCTTGATAAGAATCAAAACTAGACAATACCCTTTCGTGTCTTGATTGATAATTAAAGGGTCCGTGGGGCACATTTGAAGAGTACGTTGAGAATGAGCCATTTTGGGGACTTGTAAAGGTTTGAGTTCGTGCCCAATTAAAGTTTGGTTTATCCTTCCAAGCACTAGTGACTTTGTTAAAATTTCTTGGCCCTTGGTTGGTAGTGAATGGCTTGCCTGTCACTTTATTATTACGCGATAATGCATAATCAACAAAAGCTTGCTCGGGATTTTCCATGCAATATTGAGTATCGTGGGTACCACTACAAATTTCACATGAAGAAATGATTTTGTTCACTTGAACGGCTGGTTTAGGAGCAAAATGAGCTTCCATCAAGCGTTGGACTTAATTTTCAAGCTCAATGAGACGACGATCTAATATGTGATGACATCAAATAACGTCACTATTATAGCATCATTTATCCCATGTTTCTTACCCATTTTATACAATTATTGCATGAATCGATACTTAATCATTTATATTTGAGATTTGCAATAATTATGGAGTACTTTGTGAAGATTAGCTAAAAGGCACGCATTATGAAGCTAAAACGAAGAAATCTGAAGAAACTATTCTGACTGACTATACGCCGTATCCATCAAGGAAGATACGGCGTATCTGTGCCTAAACTTTACAAGAAACCACGAAGAATAAAGACCTATACGCTGTATCCAGGAGCTATTATACGCCGTATCCAAGATTTATTATATACGAAGATTCTAGAAGATATCGAACGTGGTCTCTACTCTAAGAAACCCTCTATACGCTGTATTGACCTCAACCAATACGACGTATCGACTAAATTCCAGACATTATAAATAGAAATCCTAAAAACGAGTTTTAGGTGTGCTTAATCATATTTTCAATACCCTAACCACAAAACTCGATTTTCAGAGGAGAAAAAGAGCAGAAGAGGTCAAGCAAAGCTTCTAATTCCATAGGAAACACCTTGTAATCACCTATACTCTAGTAATCATTCGATTTTTGATATCATTTGTTTAACTCGGTTAGTTTACCTTGGTTGATTGATTATTCTTGTATTGTTTACAATGGTTATAGGCTAATACCCTCGGGTATTAACCATGTTTATGAAGATTTAAATGTTTAGTTTGTTTATATCGACTGCTTATTTATCATTGATCGTTGTTTATGTTTATCAATTTATACTTGTTTACGTGCTTAAGTATGTGACCCATCATTCAACTGGATCTAGGAATGCAAAATATCTAGCTAACTAGATGCCGGGATGGCTCTCCATATCTACAATTTATATATCTAGAGTAATAGAATCACAAATATTGACATATCTTTACCATTGGTGTATGTGAACAAGTTGGACTAGCATGTGACATGGGATCAACAAATAATGTACTGATTCCTTTGGTAAAGACTCGGACACTGGACTACTAGTATATAAAGAGACGTTAAGTAGTAAGTGGGTAAAGTCCCGATGGGCTAGGATTTAATAAAAGCACCATTATTAATCTCCTAAGATAGATTATAATCAGCGAATAGGATGCTTTATGCAGATGCGTTTAATTGTGACCGAATTCAACGTGTCTAGGTTTTAGGAAGAAGTACCGCCTAAATCTTGGAATGATATGCCGCCTCGAAATAAGCACTCATTGCGCTAAATAAACAAACCTACGTTTAATCGGATTAATCATGGTTAATATAGTTTCCTTATAATTGGATTGACCTATCTTCTATCTTTTGATTATCTGCTTGCGTGTGTTAGTGTATCTTAAATTGATTTAAGTTACCACCAAACCCGTGCTAGTCTTTTAGACTGAAAACCCCCTTTTATCTGTTAGAATTAGGTTTAGCATAGGTTTAACATAAATTAGAATTAACATAGTTTAAATTAATATAATTTAGTTAACCAAAATATTGATAGAACTAAAAGATTAACACTCTCGCTCTTAGTGATCGACACCCTACTTACCAACGAAGCTACATTTGATCGGGTACACTGGCCGTTAGTGTTTCTTTAGGTATAGTCAGCAAAATATAAATGTAAAACTCGATAGATAAATAATACATACACTCAACGACACGCATCAATATGTTTGGGACATCATGAGTCAAAGAGATTGCCTTGACCAGTTTAGCAAAGTCTCTTAGGTCATTCCAAATTTCGTTGCCATAAAGGGTGAGGTCCTCTATAAGTGAGCAAGATTCTTTGCATTTTGTCACGTAGCTTACCACCGAATGATTGATCGATGGTGTGCCTTGTGGCAAGATTTACATGGTCATAAAAGATTTAGACTTGGAGCCAAAGATTAATACCATGATGAGGGACTTTTTAAGTAAGTCCTTGAAACGAGTCCATGCTTCAGAAAGAGATTCACCTTGATTTTGTTGGAACATTAAGATGTTATTTCTAAGTTTAGAAGTTCTTCTCGGTGGGAAAAATTAAGCAAGGAAACGAGTAGTGAGATCCTCCCAAGTGGAGATGGATCCCACGGTTACGTGTTTGATCGCGAAGGGAAAATTAAAATAAATGCAGTTGCGTCCTTTCCTTTTTTTGAGCATTAAGGTCAAGAGAGTCACCAATTTAGAAAATCCTTAAGATGTTGATTTGGATCCTCAAACCGAAGTCTTTGGAATGAACATCCATTTTGTACCAATCGGATGGTGTCGGATCGTAGAGGCACCACATTGTTCCCATCGGGGAGCTCCATGGTGTTTCGATAGCCCTTATGGCTTGGTCGAGAATAATCTCTTAAGGTACGAAGTGGATTTTCATGTTCCATGGTGGTTAAAAAAATAATGTTTAAAAAATAAAGGGAACAAAGAAAAGATAGAGTATGAGAAAGCTAATTTGACAAGAAATTAAAATCTCACTTGATAGGAATCTAGTGAGTAGACCTAAGCTAGATAGAACCCGAAACCAAGACTATTCCCCGGCAGCGACGCCAAAAACTTGATGCGGATGTTGTAAATGCAGAAGTTTTACAACTCCTAGACAGAGTACCTAATCGTTGTAGTATAGGTAAGACTCGGGGGATTGATCATTCTCTAAAGTAATAGTTTGGGTAGGTTCGAATTGAATGTTCACTAGGGTCTAAAGGTTGAGAGAATATTATTTTTATGTTTTTATATTTTTTAGAAGGCAAGTAAAATCTCGAGTTTGAAAGGGGATTGATTAAAATAATTAACTACTCCTAATTCTATTATAGTTGCAGAAAAGTAAAGGTGATAGAAACTTGTATGGTTAAACAAATGTGTTCACCTAATCATGCACTATTCTCTAGTTATTATCTCTAGTTTTATTTCCCATCACCCTCGTTAATGTAATGTGTAAGTATTTGATACTTAATTTGGAATCCACTCAATGCAAGGCAGTATGAAGACTGTTGCAGGCTTTCTCTTACGTAATCGCGTTTCCCTAGACGTCTATACTAATGTGTAACAATTCGTAATTTCAGGTCATTTTACGTTAATAAACTCTCAACTATTTATTTTGAGCATTTACGCGTTTACTTTTAATTTCAACCGTTAAGTTAAATCGCGTAAACTAAAAATCAACAATCAACGTAAACCGGCATTATACAAATAAAAGTTTACGTCAAATATGTGTTATATAATTATTCCGAAGATAATTTATAACTTTTCATATTTTATTTTTATACTTTACGTAAAACGCTTACATTTTGCATTTCTAGTATCCATGCATGCATGTAAACTACATAATACATCTATACTTAAACATATACCCACAATAATACCCAATACCCAAAATTTACATAATTTTTACCCATATACATCACCATAATCGCCCCCCCTTTAAATAAAACATACAAAATACCCACTTTGCTTATTATAACTTATTACATAACCACAAGTCCAACAAGTAAGCTATTATCTCTTGTGTAAAAGCCCCTTAAATGTCTCCCAAGCCTTTGTGCTTCCATAATTGTTAGATTTTAGAAAAAGACTCGGTCACCCAGTATATTTATCTGTACGAGCTAAAGACTGAAGTGATTAAGTCTAGTATTTTCAAGGGTGACCTCCCTTAGGGGGAGATTGTTAGATGTTAGAAAAAGACTCGGTCACCCAGTATATTTATCTGTTTATTAATAGCTCGTAGTTAATAGTTTAACGTATGACTTTCGGTAATTAACCGGGTACTAATACCCGATATATTGTAAGAACTATATAAGCCTCTTCCAACTTTGGAAGAGGTAAGCTAGTCATTATTCATTTTCCATTTAAACACACTTGTTTCTCTCTCTAGAAAACCTCTCATGTGTTTCTCTCTCTAGAAACTAGCCAAGTCCAAGAATCGACCCCGTGTTATGATATATGATATACCACAATTGGTATCAGAGCACATGGGATGATTAGATCGTGTGTATGTGCGATTTCTTGCTTGTTTTAGATCGAAAAGTGTACTATTGAAGGTTCTTAGCTCGTTTTTTAATTTCTCCAGATTTTGATGTTTGTAATGTTAAAGTTTGGGTGTTTCTAGTTGCTATTGCCTTGTGGTACTGTGTTGTGCAAAAGAAATCAAGCAAAATCGTTCAAAAGGGTGATTTATAAGTGCTTTTGTGTGATAAAAGTCGTTGTTCTTCGTGGAGGTTTGCCAGAATTTCTTCACAGCGGTTTGCTTAAATAGAATATTTTATTTAGTAGGTGACCAACTGTCTGACACACGGCGGGTTGCTTTGGCGGCGAGTTGCTTAACATCGCGGCGAGTTGTTCACACGGCGGTTTGCTTTATTGTAATAGGCAGCGGTTTGAACAGGTTGACAGCGGTTTGAATATTTTAATAGCAAATATCTAAAAGAAGCTACGGCGGTTTGAACAATAGGCGGCGGGTTGCTTGAAATTGCAAACGGCGGTTTGCCTCACTAAACCAGCGGCGGGTTGCTTTTATTTCATCGCGGCGAGTTGCTAATCTGGCGGCGAGTTGAGCTACTGTTTGAGCACTTTGGAATTTATTCAAACTTGGGACTTAATATCACTATAAAACAAATACGTAAACCTCACCACTTTTAACGTATACTCACTAATCATTGATCGATCAATACATATCATATCATAATAAAACAAGATGTCTAGTATGTCAGAAGATATCCAGTGTGCCAGTTCTGATACACGCCCACCAATGCTTGATAGAACAGACTTTGAATCTTGGCAACAACGTATACGTCTGTACTGTCTGGGAAAGGATAATGGAGAGAATATAATGAAGTCCATTACTGAAGGACCATTTCAAATGGGAACAATGAGAGATACCCTTACTGACTGGAGGTAGAGGGTGCACTTCATCTAGGTCCAAAAACGTGCTAGAGTCTTTGCGACCTTTCAGCTGGAACAAAGGGACAGGTATATAAGCTAACATTCGTGCTTACGATATCCTTACTACCTAGGTTTTCCACAATAGACATCGTACCACTTCTTCAACCACTTCACTGACGCAAAAGACATTTGGGACAATGTGAAAGATGATTTTGGAGGTTCTGAATTGACAATGGATGACGGGAATCTTAAATTATAGTTGAATTTGTTACATTTCGTCAAATCTATAGGGAGAAACCATTCATGTTTACTATGTTAGGTTTACAAAGCTCATTAAAACGACATGAGAAACATTAAGATGACCATGCCCAGGATGCAGCTTAACTCTAAGTTTGTGAACAACATGTTACCTGAGTGGAGTAGATTCATAACTGAAGTCAAACTTAACAGAGGTTTGAAGGAGTCTAATTTTGATCAGCTTTATGCCTATTTGAAGCAACATGAGGTACATGCTAATGAGAACAGAACAATGATGGAAAGGTTCCTTCAACCAACTAATGATCCTTTAGCACTAGTGTTGAATGCCTCAGTTCAGCACTATTCAACACAATCATCCATGCCTCCTTATCCTCAAATTTATCCCATCTCCTGTAGGGGGTGTGGGGGGCAATCCTCAAATGAACCATCTCCTGCTGACAACTTTCAACTGGACTCAGGAAGTTCTTCAACTGAAAACTTGATTGAAAGTTTATCCAACTCACTTGCCCTCCTCACTCAATCGTACAAATCACATCTTCCTCAAACAAACAATCAACTTAGAACGTCTTCTAATGCAAGGAACAAAGCTACGGTTCAAGACGGCAGAGTTGTGGTTCAAGATGTCCGTGGAAGATACAATGCGAATAATCAAGGAAGGCCAATTCAGAGAAACAATGCAAGAGGAAATGTTGTAGCTGGGAATGTAGGAGGTCAGAACAGAGGAGGCATTGTCAATCCTGGTCAAGCTAAACCCATTAAGTGCTACAACTGTAACGGACTAGGGCACATAGCACGAGAATGTCCAAGGCCAAAGCGACTTCAGGATTCAGACTACTTCAAGGACAAGATGCTACTAATGCAAGCCCAGGAGAATGGTGTAGTACTGGATGAAGAACAGTCGTTGTTTCTTGCAGGAGAACAGGTTACCAACTTTGATGATGATGTGGATGATTCACTCAAGAATGATTTGGCACTCAATGTGGATCATATCTTTGAAGCTGATCAATGTGATGCATTTGACTCTGATGTTGATGAGGCTCCTAATGTACAGACCATGTTCATGGTAAATCTTTCATCTGAAGATCCAATCTACGATGAAGCCGGGCCATCACATGACTCGAATACTCCATTTGAGGTACAAGATCATGATACCTTTGTAGATCATATGGATGAGTATCATGAAGTACACGAGATGCAAAACGATGTACAACACAACTACGTTGTTGACTCTAATGTTGAATATACGAGTGATAGTAATATTATTCCGTATAATCAGTATTTGGAAGACAACGAAGAAAATGGTGTACAAAGTAATGTATCTTCTGTACAAAATGATGCATTAATGTTAATTATCAATGAAATGCATGAAGAGGGTGTTCAACAGGGTGTACAAAGTAGATTAGCAAATAAGCCAGACATGGTAGTTAATGATTCATTGACCTCTGAACTTGTGAGATATAAGGAACTAGTCGGGGAGTATGAAAAACGGGCAAAGTTTGAATTAACTGATAGAGAACGAAAAATTGATGAACAAATAAGAATAATTATCTCAGGCCGAAATAGAAAGGAAACTTCTTTAAAATCAGAACTTCATTCAGAAACTTCATTCAGCACAAATACTACTTAGTTCTACCGTTGGCCATTATAAGTCAAAGACAGAGGAAGTAATCATTTTGAAAAAGGATTTTAAACAAAAAGAAGATAATTCCTTGAAGAGTTTGTTGTAAGACATAAAAAGGCTAAAAGATAAATTAAAGATAGATTATACAAAACAGGATCACTTTTAAAAACGGTTCACATGTTATGGAAACCCAAATCTTTTATGATGAAAAAACAAGGTAGCAATAGGCTACAAAAATCCTTATGTCTCACTCGTACAAACAAGCTCATCTGTCGGTATAATGGTCATGTAACTTGTCACTACCAATCATACACCACTGCATACATGACCGGAGGATACGCGTGAGATAGCTGAGATAACTAGGAAAAGAATGTTGTTGAAAATGTAAAGCCCTCTAGTGTCGAAAAAAAGTTTAGATTGCCCCCCCCCCCCCCCCCCGATTCTCAAAAGGAGAACCTTCTTGCAACCTTTGCTCCCAAAGAAATTTGACCCAGAACAATATTTTGGGTACATAGATGACAATAATAGAAACCAAATAAAAAGAAAAAGGCTGAGACCTCAGTTCCAAAACCAACTTCATCATTACATGTGTATCCACCCAATACTCCTGTCAAATTGTCCCCCTAGAAATTCTTCCACTAAAAGTCAGGTGAAAGATTAATCTTATGTACTCCACACAACTTTTAACGGAATTTGACAAAACTTGTAAAACTAGATTCACCCAACAGGGTTACAGAGGGGGAAATAAAGGTTTTGAGCAAACAAAAGATGTTACCTTTCACGACGTTATCCATTTTTCAAAAACTCTTAAGAACCTTTGTTGGAGTTCAAACAGCCCTCTTTAAAGAAGTTAAAGAAATGGAAGAAATTTTTGATCAAATGAATAACGAAGTGGACAAGAATACTTAGACAAGCAATGTGGCTGAAATTGAAAAAGAAAACCCTTCTCAATTGGAAAAATGAGAATCCTGATTGTTAATTGTTTGTTGACTCACTCGCTTATGATGTGGAAAAATCACGTTGTCTAGATCTTGAAAGCCTGAAATGTCTAAAGTTCCATAATGAGTCAAAACATATTTCAAAACTTGAAGGGGAATGCCTAAATTTGCAATTAAAGTATCAACATCTTCAAGAAAGTTTTGATAATAAAAAATCACACACAGTGCAGGAAGCTCCTGATTTTAACTCATTCTTTAAGATCAAGAATCTCGAACATCAGATTCAAGAAAAAGACAACGTGATTAGAAACTTGAAAGTTCTAGTCGCTAATGTGAATGACAGAAGTTGTGAGCCTTATAATGCTAAAGATGTCACTGCTCTTATTGAACAAAATGATTGCGTTAGAGTAGAACTAGAAAAGGTCAAACAACATTACAGTAGGAAATGTATGACTCAATTAAGAATACGCTGCCACCCAAGTGAAATGGGAAGACATCTACTAATGTTAAATGAAATTGAGATCTATAAGCTTAATTGCAGAAGCAAAAGAGTCTGTTTCACTAGTGACTAGTCAAACTCAAAATTCTGCCCTGGCATGTATGCCATTGACGTTAAACCCATCCCTCATCCCCTTAAGAACAATAGGAGTGCTCATTTAAACTATATCAGCCATCTTAAGGAGAGTGTAGAAACAGTTAGGGAGATTGTAGAGGAAGCTAGAGTAGTTAAACCACTGGATAATGCACTTAACTATGCTTGCCAATACACTAAGCTATCTCAGGAATTGTTAGAATATGTGATTGGCACTTGCCCAAAAAGTTTCAATGAAAGAGATAACAAGGCTCCCTCTACCCCTGTTACTAGGAAAAACTAGTTATTTAGTGATAAACTAGGAACTTCATCTAGCAACTCACAGAAACACGACATGCACCAGAAAGTTCAACAGACTAATGTCCATGTGATTCATTCTACAGGAGTAAACACTTCCACTGAAGCAAAGGATCAAAGCCTAGAAACAATACAAAGAAAAATAGGATCCCACCTGCTAAGACTGAGAATAAGAAAAAGTAGAAAGACCACCTTTTTTTCCCTAGGACAAATAAGTCAGTATGGACAAAAGTAAATCGGGTTGATTCTAGCATTAGCTCTAAGCGTGTTGTAAATTCATCGATATTCTGAAACGTGTGCAAAACTTGTAACAAATGTTTAAACTCTGCATGTTCATGAAATGAGTGTTGTTAATATCTTGAATTCTGGAATGCTACCCTCACTGTTAACATTGTCCTTGAAATAAAGGGAAAGCAAATTTTGGAAACCAAAAGGCAAAACTGTCTGATAACAGTTTGAACAAGACCAAGCAGGTTGGAAAGCAACGGGCAAACTATTTGCTAATGTTGGTTATCAATGGAGATCCACAGGAAAAAAAGTCGCCTTAGGAAAACTTAATTGTGGTTATCAATAGAGACCCACAGGAAAGAAATTTGCCTTAGGCAAACTGTGCCCTTTAACTAAGCTTTTTGTGCAATGTTCTATCATAACTGCTAACCACCAGGACCCCAACAAAAATTAGGGAACTGAAATTCCAAACTCACTCCACACATCGTCCTTTTTCCAAATGCGGTCATACAAGTCATCCTTTGGTATCTTGACTCAGCAGGTTCAAAAACATAGACGGGGAATCGTTCCAAAAGCTCAATAACTTTGTGAAAAGTTCATCGGGTCAGTTCAGATTCGGGATGATCACTAGGAGGCTATCATGGGTTATGGAGATTATGTTTATGGTGACAGTGTGATCTCAAGAGTATACTATGTGGAGGGACTTGGACATAATTTATTCTCTGTAGGGCAATTTGTGAATCTGATCTTGAAGATGCCTTCAGCATAGCATACTTTTGCTTTGTTCATGATATAATGGTACAGACATACTTAAAGGTTAGTCGTAGACAACACACCCAATTGTACACGATATACGCTTGATGAGATGATGAAGGTCTTCTCTGATATAGCTTGCTGTCCAAGAAAGCTTTCAAGTCCAAAATCATAGTTGTGGCATCGTCGTTTAAACCATTTAAACTTCGGCACAATAAATGATCTTGCTCGAAAAGATCTGGTCGAGGTCACTGACCAAGATGAAGTTTGAAAAAGATCATCTTTGCTCAGACCCCTGTCAACTTGGAAAAAGCAAGAAGTACCTCCCGACCAGACCAAAATCTGAAAATACAAATATGGAAGTTCTTCATCCTTCACACGGATCTGTATGGTCCAATGAGACAAGTTCCAAGTATTAAAATGGAAGAAAATACATCTTAGTCATCGTGGATGACTATTCAAGATTCACATGGGTAAAGTTTTTGAGGTCAAAGAATGAAACTCCAGAGTTTGTCATCAACTTTCTTAAGCAAATGCAGGTTGGCCTCAACAAAATAGTCAGATTCATCCGCACAGATAATGGAACAGAATTCGTCAACCAAGTTATGTCTGAATACTATGAAGGTGTTGGCATATTCATCAAAAGTCCCTGTTCTGAGAACTCCACCAACAAAACGGCGTGGGTCGAAAGACGTAATCCGTACACTTGTGGAACAGTCACGTACAATGATGAAGATTCTCAAAAGCACCTATGTTTCTAATGGTGCCGAAGCTGTAGCTAACTGCTTGTTACTACCCAGAACCGACTCCCCAAATACATACTCGTCACAGAACAAAACCCCTTAAGAGCTTGTACATGATAAGAAGCTTGATTAAAATACGAGGTGGGGAAGAGTAGGAAGAAACAGGGAAGGATTTGGAGAGGTTTGGGTTTGTTCGCGTTTTTGGCGGGAAAATTGGTTAGAGAACGGTTAGGAGAAAGGATTAAACCCGCGTCTATGTTTGAAAGTTTGAGGTAATTGCGCAACTAGTCCTTGCGTTTTCTTTCTTCATAGTGTAGTATAAAATGACTTTGAGAGTTTACACTTCTGGCCCTTGTAGTTTTAAAAACAAAGAATGGGCTTTGAATTTGGTAATTTCTTTCACTTAAAAGGGTATAATGGTCATTTCCTTCAAACTTTTGTCCTTTTCTTTCTTGACTTTGACCTCCTTTGACTTAATTTGACTTTTTCCTTGTGTCGGGCTGATCTGGCTTTGATATCTTTCCTCTTGATCGCTTGTCTCTTCATTTCTTGTCGGTTTTTGCTTATTTTTACTCTTTTTGACTTTAATATCCTTTCCTGCACATTATGACACAAAAGCACACATATTTCCTTCTTTTGGCATAATTTTTGGCTTTTATTGGCGAAATCCTGGGTATTTTATGTATATAATTTAACACTTATCAAACCCACTCACGAAGACACCCCAATCAATCTTGTTACTGGAGATCTAGGTTTGGCACAATCATCATCTGGGAATGTTAATTCAGCGGAACCCAACCAAGTTAATTCTGGGAATGTTAATTACCCACTAGATCATCTCAGAAGATGGACCAAAGATCATCCTCTGGATAACATCGTTGGCAATCCCTCTCGTCCTGTATCTACCAGAAAACAGTTAGCATCCGATGCTTTGTGGTGCTGTTTCCATACTGAACTGTCCAAAGTCGAACCCAAGAACTTCAAAATGGCCGTGATAGAAGACTGCTGGTTTCAAGCCATGCAAGATGAAATTCACGAATTTGATCGACTTGAAGTATGGGAATTAGTACCTCGCCCAATCTATGTTATGGTTATCGCTCTCAAGTGGATCTACAAAGTGAAGCTTGATGAATATGGTGATGTACTGAAAAACAAAGCTCGGTTAGTTGCAAAGGGATATCGTCAGGAGGAAGGTATTGATTTTGAAGAATCGTTTGCTCCAGTTGCACGGATAGAAGCCATCAAAATATTCATTGCCAATTCCGCAACCAAGAATATGATCATCTACCAAATGGATGTCAAAACTGCTTTTCTGAATGGTGATCTTCAAGAAGAAGTCTTTGTCAGTCAGCCTGAAGGATTTGAAGACCAGGATAATCCTACTCACGTTTATCGTCTGAAGAAGGCTCTTTATGGGCTAAAGTAGGCACCAAGGGCGTGGTATGACACACTATCAAAGTTCCTTTTGGCCAACAATTTCTTCAAGGGTGTCGTGGATCCAACATTATTCACACGCAAATCAGGCAAACATATTCTATTTGTTTAAATATACGTAGATGACATCATTTTTGCCTCAACAGATCATAATGCGTGTCGCATATTTTCCAAATAAATGAGCTCCAAATTTCAGATGTCAATGATGGGACAAATGTCATTTTTCTTAGGACTATAAGTTTCTCAAAGTCCCAGAGGCATCTTTATTAACCAAGCAAAATATGCTCTCGAAACCTTAAAGAAATATGGAATGGATCTCTCTGACCCTGTCGATACACCAATGGTGGATCGATTGAAACTGGACGAGGATCTCATGGGGATTCCAGTTGACCAAACTCGATTTAGAGGAATGGTTGGCTCCCTAATGTACCTTACAGCCAGTAGACCAGACCTTGTATTCGCTGTATGCATGTGTGCTAGATATCAGGCTAAGCCTACCAAAAAGCACTTTGAAGCTATCAAACGTGTCTTTCGGTACTTGAAAGGAACCATTAACATGGGTCTTTGGTATCCGAAAGACAACGCCATGTCACTAACAGCTTATGCAGATGCGGATCATGCGGGATGTCAAGATTCAAGAAGAAGTACGTCGGGAAGTGCTCAGTTTCTTGGAGATAGATTGGTTAGCTGGTCATCAAAGAAGCAAAGAAGCACTGCAATATCTACAACAGAGGCTGAATACATTGCCATGTCTGGATGTTGTGCTCAAATCCTTTGGATGCGATCACAGCTCAAAGACTACGGATTTGACTTCAATAAAATTCCTCTGTACTGTGATAACAAAAGTGCTATTGCTCTGTGCTGCAACAACGTCCAGCACTCTCGCTCTAAACACATTGACATACGGCACCATTTCATCCGAGAGCAAGTGGAAAATAGAGTGGTTGAACTCTACTTCGTGGAAACGAACTATCAACTTGCGGACATAACTGCAGACATTCTCACCAAAGCATTACCCAAAGAGAACGGTTCGAATTTCTTCTACCACGCCTAGGCTATGAGAGTTTTTGACCCCTGAAACCTCATACGTCTTCAAAGAAAGAGAGAGGGATGCTAAACAAAAACAATTCATCGTGTATCCTTTTGTACATAGGTCCTAACTTGTTTAAAAAAATAAATTAAAAATAATAATAATAAAATATAAAAATAATAGATATATATATATATATATATATATATATATATATATATATATATATATATAAATATATATATATATTCTTAAAAATAATTTCATACATAATGTATGTTTTAAATATCATAACTTACCTAGGAGAAATATTTTTAAGTCATTATAGAATTCCTAAAAGGCTTACAATTACTTCAAATTGCAACCCGGATTTATGTCTGGGGCATAGGATTACTTTATATCCATGCTTTATTGGGAGTATAGTAAACAATGGTGGTGGTGGAGCTTACGCCTGATCTTTTCTATCTCAATCAAACGACTACATCTCTTTCACTAAACTCAGGTCGTTGTTTGAGGGGGAGAGTGAATGTGAAAAAATCTAAGGGGTTCTAAAAGACTGTTGGATGCTATGAAAGTGTAATTATAAGATGGTTGTTGTATTCTAATGGGTTAATATTTGAAGGGGAGTTAATTAATTTTAACTCAAAGGTCCAAAGTTATCTAGTGTTGTAATGATTAGGGTTTAAAAAGCATTTGCTCTTTGTTTCCTAGCCTTATTAACCAATAGGGACTAAGTTGGCCAATTGCCTAATCTTAGAAAAGCCTTAGAAATACTTAAAACAAAAAATAAAAGAAGATGGAAACCTAAGGGACTGAATCTGCCAACTTTCTAACTTAGGAGTATAAAAGAGGCGGCGAGTTGGCTATTGGTCAAACCTTTCAAAAACCAGTCAACGACAAAACACACACACACACTTTCACGCATCTCGCCGCCAAGAACAAAGCCACACATCCTTGATTTCTAGTGTTTCTTGCAAAGGTAATTATCGAACCTTAATCTATATCATTTATTCTGTGTGTATATCAATGGAATCGAATGAAAACACATTTAAAAGTGTAGAAAAAATAGATCTAGGGTCGTTTTAGATGAAAATGCCAATGTAGTGTTGTAAGGTGTGATTTTGTTGCTGGGAATTGATCATAAGGTATATATTTATAAGTTTTGATGTGTGGATTTCTATCTCAAACAATAGTGAATGATTTGCCCATGATTCTTAATGGCGGGTTGACTTTTAGAAAGTAAAAGTCGATGCGTGTGATGGTAGTAATGTGTGTCTTATGCGTAGGATAGCCTAGGAATGCCTTAGGATGTGATTAGTTTTGACTAAGGAGGTGCGGGGTTTGAATTTTAAGAAATCTGTCCGAATGGCGAGTTGCTTATGTTTCTAGGTGGCGAGTTGGTTATTTTAATAATTCTTTAATAACTTACTCAACCCGCTGGTTCATATGGCGGGTTGATTAACAGCGAGTTGCCTAACGGCGGGTTGTTTCATAGCGAGTTGCCTAACAGCGGGTTAATTCACAGCGGGTTGCCTAACGGCGGTTTGATTCACAGCGGGTTGCCTAACAGCGGTTTGACTCACAGCGAGTTGCGAAATGGCAGGTTGGCCATCAGCGGGTTGACTAACAGCGGGTTGCCATATTTTCTATTATTTTATTCCAACAGGTAAACCGCCGTCTCTTGGCGGTTTGGTCGAATATTTTTATTTATTAAAATATTCAACCCACCCCTTTTCAAATATTATTCATGTGGTTTAGTGCATTCCTCGCGGCGGTTTGCTCGATTCTCCTAACGGCGAGTTGGCATTCTGCCTGGCGGCGGTTTGGGCTAAGTTTCATAATTTGGCCCGTTAAGCCCAATAATCTATAAAGGCCCCTTCGAATGACCCAGTTGCTTTTCTAAACTCCCATCCGGGCTTAGTTAACAAGTAATTGATCCTGTTGGATAATTCTGCATCCTGTGCGATCATGTGTAGATTTTCATCAAACCAGAGTTACCACTGTTGTTAATCAATCGTGCAGTTACATGACTTTTATCAATGCTAACGTTCTCTCTAACATCGTTTCTCTGCAATGTTTGTCTTCTTTGATAATACTCCTTTGCAGAATACAATGGCAGAACAAAATGTTCCCAATCATCCACCGACAAGAACAGATGAGCAGATTGTACCTCGCTCTCAGTGGTTAACAATCGGGAAAAGCAACCTTCTTTTCAATGCACAAAAGATTCAAAAGAACCCCATCTTTCAGATATCAGTGGACATCCTGAGTAATACCAACTTCTTCCAAGCATTCACTGCCTCAGCAAATGTTCCTGCTATCTACCTGCAACAGTTCTGGAACACAATGAAATATAACGAGAAGACTGGGGTTTATAGTTGTCAAGTTGATGAACAATGGTTCGATCTAAGTGCTGATCTTCTCAGAAAGGCATTAGCAATTACTCCTGTCATCCCAGCTCAACCGTTTGAGTTACCTCCGTCTGGTAACACTGTGATTGATTTTGTTAATGAGCTGGGGTATCCTGAACCTGTAGAAATTGTCTCCAATATACGGGTGAATTATGTGTATCAACCATGGAGGGCAATTCTAATTTTATCCTTGCCAACCAGCGCTTGACTGGAAAGACTTCTGCAGTGACAAACCCAAACACCCCGTTCTTCAAATGCTGTGGGGAATCCGTCACTCAAACTAATGTTGAATCATGCAGAGCTGAACTGGGAAGAGTTACACAAGGGATCCAGAACATTTTCTCACACAAAGAAACCCAAAGAAGAAAGTAACTCCTCTCCTCCATCCCTTATGACGGTCTCCAAAGTGATAATCTACTACTTGGCAAGTAATAACAACATCCATCGACGTCCTGATTCTGCTGTTCATCACACTGGAGATGATTATGTCTTAGGAAATCTCAAGTTTGTTCCTAAAGGTGAGTCAGTTGAAGTGTTTGGAATGGCAATTCCCGATCCCCTGATTACTGAAGCCATTCAACAATCCTCTTATTATCCTAAGTATCTGAAAATGGTTGCTGAGAATACAAAGAAAACCCCTCAAGAAAGTGCAAGCGTGCAACCTGCAACAAAGCGTGCAACACCCAAAAAGCCCACAACCACCACACCAGTCAAACAATCTAAGCCAGCTCCTCCTCCGACAAAGAAACCTTCCAAGCGTAAGCTTCCACAGAAAATTAGAAAGGGAAAGCCTACTTTCCAACTTGTTGACGAAGAAGATGAAGCTCGACAAGATGATGACCCTGATCTCGATCTGGCCAAGAAGTTAAGTTTGGAAGCTCATCAAGAAAAGGGAGAAGAAGAAGGTAATGATGCTGACCTGGAACGAGCCATTAAGCTTAGCTTAGATCCGACCTTTCTGCCACAAGGTCGGGCACCGGTTGGAGGAGTAACGATCAGGGATCCAGTGTCAGAAACAACTTCCAAACTGCATGAAACAGTAGGCAAGGGAAAGGCCGTTGTATCTGAAGAACAAGTAGCTCATTCCCTGATCGATATGTCAAAGAAGAAAAGAACTACTGATCAGTTTATCCTGGTTAGGCGTGATCAAACTCCTCCTGATTCGACAACTGGACCCTCTTCTCAACCAGAAGATGACACATCAGAGAAAGTGATCCATGAATCTTCATCAACGTCCGATTCAGAAAGAACTGAAAGTGAAACAGAAACCGCTTCTCCTAAAGGTGACAAGCCAAGATACCTAGACCACTTCTACAGTAACATCAAGTAAGCCTTCCTGTATCAGAACCTGAGAAAATCACGTAGGCTCTGGCTGGAAAACCCCCCCAGACCCTGAGCCCATGAAAGAAGACCAGACTAGATCAGACTCTGGAAATTTACATTGTCCCTTGCGGCCAAACCCTAAGTACATGAACATGAATTCCCTCGCTACAGCCTACCAGAAGGTTCATGAAAATCTGAAGCTCATTACAGACGAACGTGTCATCAATGATAAACCAGAAAGTCATTCTAGTTCTATGTCTTCCATGAAAAATCTCAATGACACTTTTAACTTTGGGGATCACTTTCTTCATGACAAACCAACCGAAGATGATCAGGAGAAATCTAAAGTTAGGGAGGAGTCTGATTCCACCATACCTGATTTAAGTCATCAGACAGTAACTTCAACTCCTTTAGTGATTGCTCCCTTCACAGAGGTCCCATCTTCTAAGCCGTCATTATCGGTCACTCCTCCACCGATCAACACGGAAGCTACAACAATCACCACATCTCTCCCTGAAATCACTCCATTCATCGCCGTTCAGTTAAGAGTGGCAAGATTGGAGCAAGAGATGTCTGAAGTGAAGAAGACTGATCACTCTGCTGATGTTTTGGCTTCAATTAGAACCCAAGTTCCTATGGCTGTTGATAATTATTTAGGAACAAAACTTGATGATGCTCTCCTCAAGGTTCTTGAACGACACACTGCCGATTTAATCGAGAAATACTCTGTGTTGCCTGGCCCAGAGTCTGTCAAGAATCAAGAATCTGAAAAGAGTCCAAAGGAGATTATCAAAGCCAAAAAGGAACAAGGTGAGGAGAAACAAGATTCAACTTACTCCATCAGGTCAACTGATAAAGTTGATCTTGAAGAATTTGATCTAAAGAGTGCTCTCTTCAGACACATGAATAAGATCAAGTCTGCAAACAGAAATACTGCCAACTACCGTCTATACCATGCTCTTATGGAAGCTTTGATAACAGATGAAGATGCCATGGATAAGGAAGTTGCAGACAAGGTTAAAGACCACAAGAGAAAGCATGATAGTGATGATGATGAAGACGATGATGATGATGAAGGCCCTTCAGCTGGATCAAACCAGGGTAGGTCAACAAAGAGAAGGAGATCTGATTCTGCCGCTTCTGGGTCAGCTAAACCTCCTCCGAAAGATGATGACCAAAGTTCAAAGAAACCAAGGGAGTCTGAGGCATCTGCTTCCAAACAACATCCAACTCTCTCCTCAACTGGATGGCAGATCACTGACACAAGAGAGGCTGGTGTTGACTCTTCGATGCACAGATCTGATCCCGAATCAGAACATTCTGAACAATCTTCAGATGACATTTCAATGCAGGATGAAGGGAATGACTCAGATATGGAGGACACTGACAACGCTCACATTCCCAAGGTGTCGACCACTACGTGGTTTAAGCCGATTCCAGAAAGCGAGAGACCTGCTACACCTGAACCAGAATGGACCATTCCCCCAAATGATTTCCCGGAACCAGAACATAACTGGGCAAATGCATACGCCACAACGTTTAAAGTTCCGGAGGAAAACAAGCTTCAAAGGAAGACGTATGATATTGGGTCGTTCATCAAATGGTTCTGCAGACGAACAGGAAAGAAGAAGCTCTGCAAAGCTGATTTAGAAGGACCAGCATTCAACCTTGTTAAAGCCTTTCACAAGAACAACGTCTTTCTTCAATACCAGATGGATGAATGCCATAAGCTGCTGACAAATAAGGTTGATTTGGATAATCCTGAGGGTCATCAAATTCTGCAAAATGTATATGAACCACTGCCCTTAGGAGGTCCACCAGGTCAGGTAACTATTTAACCGTAATTCTTCTTCAACAAGGATCTGGATTATCTTCTGACAGGTGACAAAGAGCGAAAAATTGCCTTATCCATATCCAAGCTCAAAGCCGTTCGTTACCTAGACTTTGGCCTTGAAATGAAGAATTAGATCCATCATTGTGGGTTGAGAGTGAACGCGAATATGACATCAGTGCGGTCTATGGCATCACTCACTGGTGGTTTAGGAGAAAGGAATTCTACATCAACAAACACAGTGAGCCCTCTGATCGTGAAGCAGTCAGATCGCAGATGCGAATTCTCAGTGTGATCAGTGTTAAGGTGTTCGAAAAATACGGATACAACTACCTAAGAGAGATAATTCTACGCCGAGCTGATTACCAAGAATACAAGATCTCGGAAAAGGATTTCAAAAATCTTCATCCAAATGATTTGAAGATCTGTTATCCTACTCAATATTCAAGAAAAGCTCAACCATCTCCCCAAGACAGACAAGACTAGTCTTCACACGACAGTCAACATGTGGATAAGAAACCTGGTGATCAGGAATCGTGTGGGAGACTTACAGCTTGGGATTGAAAGTTATCAAACAAAGATCAACCTTGAACGTTCCAAATTGGAATAGTCAGCCGACTATTCACTTCAAAGAAGATTTATTAACGATAGTCCCCTAAGCCAAGAGCCGAAGGATTGTCCCTAAGCCATGAGCTACATAAGTTTAGTGATGGGACGTTGACAGAGTCATGGAAAAAGCTGGACAAAATGGTTAAAGACTTTCATCTGTACGAGTACAATAAGGGGATGGAGACTAGGAAGTGGTCAGAGGATGACAAGAGAAGAAGCAAAGACTTCATCACTGCAATCGAGAAAAGACTACAGATCAGAAGGATCTATCGAAGTCTAGAAAGCTTTGTTTGGAGGAAGAATAATAGATCTTGACTAAAACAGGATGATCATCAGAACAACCCCCGGTGACACATCGTCGATACAAATCAAAAGGTCATTTTTATTTCTTATTGTGAAATAAATATACCATGTACGATTAGTAAGTGTTAAGTCTTTTGATGATTAAGTGTAGGAGTAAATTTATATCCCTCACGATTGAGGAGAGGCCAGTGTTATATGTCTCTTACCACGACTTGCGAAATAAGGCCACACTTTTTCACCCCAAATTTATAACATATTTAAAATCAATTTGATATCCCAAATGTCAAAGGGTTTAAAATTTTTGATAAGGGTAGAGAAATGAGATTAGAAATAAAAGTGTATAATAATAACTGTGATTATTAGGACTCATATACTCTGCCCAAAACATCTAAACAATTTCGAATACCAAAAGCACATTTTGAGGGGGAGCGTTTCGAAAACAAGGTCAACAAATAATCCGAGGTACTAAAAGCTTTGGATAATTTATATCATAAGAACCGTTAATTGAATTTTCAATTGGATTTATGGAAGAGGATTAACTGTACAAAAGACCGACCATTTCGCATTTATACTTAATTGCGTAGTTATCAAAGGTTGGTAAAGTTAGGCTACTGTATGTGCTTAATTACACAAACCTTTTTGCCTTTAAAAAACGAGCTGAAAATAACCAAAAACGGACTTAAAATGCCAAATATACGCTTGTTTTGCTAATTGTATTGTGCAGGAACGGATATCTAAGAAAAAGACGAAAAACAAAGCCAAAACGACAAAACCGGACTCGGAATGGAAAAGACTGTGAAAGACAAAGCCAAATCGAAGCCGAAAAATCAATCAAGTCAAAAAGTCAACAGAAAAGTCAACTGGTCAAAGTCAAAGTCAACCCCGACAAATCCAAAAGTCAACAATTGAAGAAATATAAGTTTGAGGGCTTAAATTGCCAATCCCTAAAACTTATATTTAATGAAGAAAAGAGAAAAGTAAAGACAAGGGCTAATTTCGCAAACTACTCAAAGTAACAAGTAGGGGTGCAAAACTGCCAAGTCCCCATACTTGTATATCACAAGGACTTGTGATGCAATAAGTCCTATAACTTTTGGGGACTATTCCTGCCAAGTCCCCAAAAGTTTTAAACACCAAGGACGGTTCATGCAAAGAACAATATAACTCTTGGGGACTTGTTTTGCTAAGTCCCCAAAAGTTTTAAACCACAAGGACGAAGATTGCAAGAAACGTATACACCATCAGGGACCATTTGTGCCAAGCTCCCAAAACCTACACTCTGTTATCTCTCCCAACACCTTTTCCCGCCTTTTTTGAACACAACCCAAATCACGGGTTTACAAACCCACTTTTACCCTGCACCTCAAAAACCCCATGGTCAAACCTCTCCCCCCTCCTCCACCACTTAAACCCCTAATCCATTGGCAATCCCACAATCCCCCAATGGCCTAATCCAACGGCTAAGATAGATAAGATTGAAAGGGTCAAGATGCTTTGGACTGTCTCCTCTCACACAACTAACACAAGGACATCTATAAAAGAAGAAGAAGGATGAACAAGAGAACCGGGGAGTTAGTTGTTTTTGTTTTTAATTTTCAGTTTTGTATTTTCATTATTAAGCATTTTCTTTCAAATTTTTAGCACAATACGTTTTCAGCACTTGTACTCTTGTTCTTTCAGCTTGTACTTCACTCAGTTTAGTAATAACAAATTTCATTTTCAATTTTTAACGTTTACTGATTTTCAATTTTAAGTCGAATTTACTCAATAAGCTCTTAATAAGCTCATTTGAGCTTATTACTGTTCACAAGCTCAAATTTAGTTAAAATTCTGTTTTAATCATTCATCTACTCATCCTTATCATTTTACATCAATCATGACCACTTGAGTTCATTTTTGATCAAGGTTTTGAGTTATATTGGAAGTGAATAAGCACTTAATAGCTTTTATTGATCTTTAATAATCAAGGTTTAGAGGCAAGGTGCCACTTAGGGTGTTTGTTTTCCTAAGCCACTCACGTCTTCAAGAGTGGCCTTAAGATGCTGAGATTCCCACCAAAAATTTCTCAGGTTTACATTTCCTAAAGTTTTTTCATTTTAGCATAATTTGAGCTGTTTACATTTGCTTATTTCTTATTCAAAAATTTTTGTTTAATTCCTCTTCAATTTAACACTTGTTTAGGTTTGTTATTAATCTGTTTAGAGTTTTTCAATTAAATGAAACTTGTTGCAAATCACTTTATCCTCAATTATGTCATAGTAAAAGTATAACTAGCTGAAGAAGTAGCTCATTCCCACACATAAGCTGTTAGTTTTATATAGCTTAAAACAGTTTCAAGTAGGTTAAAATTAGAGTGAGTAGATAAAAAGTTTAAGCTGTTTTAGCTTTTAAATAGGTTTTAAGTTCTCCTCTAGTTTAGACAGTCACTATAAAGAGTGTTTTGTTTAAGTATTTCTTTGAACTCCAAAAGTCAACTTAACTTTGTTAAAGACTCTTTTCTTATTTGAGTAGTAGTCATTTTAACCAGGTTTTAGAACAGGTTTTAAAAATTAGTAAGAAGAATTCAAGATTTTTGAGCTTAAAAAGTCAAGCTTAGCACCAGGGTAGTTTTCTTGATTAAGTAGTTTGAGTGTTCAATTGTTCAAAGCATCCTAGGTTTCAAATATGATAATGCATACTTAGATACATCTAGTGAAGTGAGTTTATGAGGCTTTAGGTTAAGGAACTTAGCCTGCATTCATTTCTTTGGTCAATTGCACCAGCAACAACAGTATTAACTGTTGTTGCTCAGTCATTTTCTAGTGGCTTTCTAGCATGCTTAAGTAGAAATTAGAATATAGTTTTAAGCATTTTAAATTTACTCCACTACTTAGCATAAAATAGTACTTAAGTTTCATTTCAAGCTTTTATAGTAGCTGAAATTCTATTTCAAAGTAGTATAGCACAGCTTTTGTAGATATTGTAGCTTAATTTCTTTGATTCTCATTTCTAGTTTGTAATCAGTTTAAAAAAAACCTTTTTATCTAGTGTTTAGTATAATAGAACATAGGTTGCTATTTTCAAAGTTTCAGCTTGTTAAGTGTTTAGAAATAAGCACTTTAGCTTATTAAGAAAAAGCTTAAACAGATTTAAGAAAAACTTAGCGACTTTTTTCATTTCAATTTTCTTGCTAAACTTGTTAATACTTAGCTAATGTTTGTTTAGATACTTTTAATACACATCTTAATCTTCAAATAACTTCTTTTGTTTTTCATTTTTATCTATTAATAAGCTAGGAATAAGCAAATTTCTTAAAAAGCTAGTTAAGCCTTAGTTTCTGTAAACAGAACTAAAAAGCTTATTTTTCAGCTTATTCCTTTGTTAAAAGTAGATATTGCCTTTATTAATGTTGTAGAGGTTAAGCTCCTTTATAGCTTTGTAGTTTTGAGTTTAAGCTCATTTTCAATTTTTCAATAAGCTAAAAATAAGCTAGATCGTAGGGTTGGTTTTGTAATCTTTCAATAGTGTAGGGGTACCCATTTTAACTGAAGTGTAAATTCATAATAGTTTGCCCGCCTACCCTTAAGTTTCGTTTCTTACACTTTCTACCCTAGACTTTTCGAAAAAAAAAAATAAAGGGGAAAGACACTTGGCCCGGGTGAGCAAGACTCGAACCCGGGACCAAGCGATACACATCCCCCTTTTACACACAAATATAGGTAAAAAGAAAGAACACCTACCACTGCGCCCTTGGGTCTTATTTTCCGTTAAAGACCAAGGGCTTGTGTATTTATAAACGTTTGGCTTAAAATCTTATAAAGCTTTAAATAGCTTATTCGGGGCTTATTTTTTAAGCAAATTTTGTGTTTCTCATTTTTCGTAGGATCTTCATAGTATAAAGTATTTTTTGTAAATTTTTCAGAATTTTTCGTAATCGTTTAATATTTTTTATAATTTAATTTAGTTAAAAGTTTATTTAATTCATAAAAAATACAAAAATTATCAAAAAATTATTTTGCTTTTTTAGAAAATTTTATTTTGTCATCTAGTTTGTAGGAAAAATATAAAATTTTTCGTAGGGTCATTTTTACAACTTTTTACTTTTTAAAGAACGGTCCGGGTGCGGGTTTTTTGTCTTGCTCTTTTGGTCAAAACGACTATCTCCGTATTCGGTCTAGTCTTTTTCATTCTTCGTTATTTGTCTCATAGATTATTAGAAGTTGAAAAATATCTTCGAGGTTATTTTTTAAAGAATTTAGGTTTTTCCCCTCTTGTTCGGGATTTCTAGGCTTTTCCCGTTTTCAGTTTAATTTCGTAATTTCTAGGTTTTTCTTAAACGTTTTAGTTTGTTATTGTGCAATTTGACTTTTTCAATCTCCCAAATCAATTCCTTCATTCAAACTCAAATCTTCGACTGTATCGATTTTCCAGTCCAGCCTCGTTGGGGATAAACGACCCAGGAACACTCTATACTACTTCTCGGTATCATTGATCTTGTTGATTTTTAGACTTATATATATATTTTATATTTTAATATATATTATATATATTTATAGTGTGAAAACCACCAATCAGGTACTATTCTCAATGATCCAGCCATAACCGGAGGGATCTACCCAGGGACAATCCACTAGTTAGTGTAGAAGTCCTTAGGTATGACATATAAAAGGAGTAAAAGCGAGAATAAGGGAAAAGTGCCGACTGAGATGGAGCTAGTACTGGAATAAACCCAACAAGGTTCTAGTCATGAAGTCTCGGTAAGCACTGAAGGGGTTGAAGAATTAAAAAGAATTATAAAGATAAAGGGTGTAAAGAAAGAAGCCCTCCATACGCTTAGGAAGAAACCGGGTCAATACATATGCTGCCATAATCACTAAGATGATTGCTGACATTGAAGATCGTCATCAGAGGTACCCCAGTATGCAATGCACAACCTCCTAGCCACTCAGAACTTTCAAAAGATTTTCTGTTTTCCTTTCACACAGAGACTAAACCAAGTTATCTATTTACTTTCCCTCACTAACCGTATAATGTTGATATTGAAACAGGTGGCAGTCAGGTTCCACCTCCGATACTAGAACCAAAATCGCACTAATGAGTCTAGAGCCAAGAGATCGTCAATGAATCTCGTTAGGACACATATCCAAATTCTCTTGTCTTTTCACACACTGTGGGAAACAAGTCCTATCCTAAGAGTCCTATGTCATTATCCTGTAATATTGCCAGAACATCCGAGTGAAACGATGGTTTTTCACAATGAAGATGGAAATCCTGCTAGAGCCAACATCAAACAAGCTCTTGGTAGGTGACTTGTGCGATTCTAAAAGAATCAAACTTGTGTCATCTGGAAAGAAACAATGGTGCGATTCTGTGTGAATCAAACTTGTTCCAGTATAAGAATTGACGGTTATTGATCATTTGACAAACAATCAAAACTCTCGAAGTGTTACAAAATTCTTTCATAAGAAACACTTAGACTGTCTTTTCAAATCAATTTTCTCTTTATTGCTAACTGTTTCATTACAGGATATCTTAAAGATGGAGATGGAGATGGAAATTCCCAGTACCTGAGATGTCAAGTAAATAACCGAATGCTCAGACACGACCTACACTTGTTATGATGTTATGAAAAACTAAACTCATAAAGTGACAAAAGCTTCCGCAAAACTCCTGATGTCATTAATTCTACTTCACAAGAGCACAATTATGGCGATCCATTACAAGATGATGTAAGATTATGTTTGGGCGATGATCTCAAGAAAGCTCAAGATCACAGTCTAAGACAAGCGTAAGATGAATCAAAAGATTACTATCCCAAATGTACAAGATATCAAATGTCTACGAGCTAAAGACTGAAGTGATTAAGTTTGGTATTTTCAGGGGTGACCTCCCTTAGGGGGAGATTGTTAGATATTAGAAAAAGACTCGGTCACCCCGTGTATTTTACTGTTTATTATAGCTCGTAGTTTAATAGTTAATAGTATGATTTTCGGTTTAAGTCAGGTACTAATACCCGGTATATTGTAAGTTCTATATAAGCCTCTTCCAACTTTGGAAGAGGTAAGCTAGTCATAATTTCCTTTTCATAGAAACACATTTTCTCTCACTCAAGAAAACATCATCCTCAAGTGTTCTCTCTCTAGAAACTATCCAAATCCAAGAATCGACCCCGTGTTATGATATAGGATATACCACACTTTCTTTCTCAAAGGATACTTTTTCTCTACAAGCATATGAATGACTAATCCTGCCTCAGTCATTAAAGTATGTACCCTTGAAGAACCATGTAACTTCCAACTTACTATATTCCAATCCTGCTGTGAGTTCCAAAACTTATCTTCATCATCTGAATTGAACATAATCATCAAATTTCCCCAAAGTACTCTATCAAATCCTTCAGGCGTCTCATCTTGATATTTGTCCATCACCAGTTGATATATAGCATTCAAATCATCTCTATCAGAGTACTAAATTATCTCTTTTATCTATTGCTTCTAATTACCACATTTTGATTATTCTCCTCTAAGTGTTTAGCTTTATCAACCTGTGGTTTAGTTCTAAGATACTCAGTTTTCCATTCTTTGATAGGATACTTCCTGTCAAGTATTTCATAATCCACGTCTTTTTCCTCATCTGGAGCTATTGTTAAACATAATCTCAGCTCATCATTCTCTTTCTCACTATCATCCTCAGAAGTGTTTTGTCTGAATCTTCTTTTCCTTGACTTCATCTTTTTCCTAGTACCAAGTTTTCTTTTTCTAGTACTCTCTTCTTCTTTATCTTCCTCCTTGACTATTTCATTCTTAGAGGAATCAATTCCTTTTTCATTCATCCTTTTGATCAGTCTTTCATCTTCAGCAGACCCAATAGAAATGAAATCTTCATCTGACCTTTTAATATTTTCATACAGAGCTTGTATTTCCTCAAACTTCTTGGTTTTCAAATCAAAATGCTTGAAGTTTCCTACATGCTTCAAGTAGGTCATCATTTGATTTCTCAATTGATTCTTTATAGGTGGTTTGTTCCTGATAGCTTCTGATCTTTGTTGAGCAAGGAATTTTCATTGAGCAGCAATTGTGTCATAAAGGAATTTTGGTCTTTCTTCTATTGTAAATTGCTTTCTTTCTTCTTCTTGAAGCTTCTCAACAAGAAGTCTATCAGCCTCAATTCTTGCCTTTATGTCATCATAATTTCTTATGAGAGCTTCATTGTAGCTTTTTCAGCTAATCTGTTTCTTTCTACTTCACCTTCCCACTCTTCTTGTATTTTCCTAGCTATTTCTTCATCACTTGCAAGATGTTTAAACTTCTTCTCAGCTTCA
>BQNB010003717.1:44768-112755 GCA_026074375.1 Tanacetum coccineum | reverse complement strand
ATATCATATTACTTGTACATATGCTTTAGCAGCTTGTGTATTCACTTTAGGGGTTAACCCTTCCATGAGATTAGGGTTTGGAGGTATATGATAACGGTTCAGAGCCCGTTTTGATATAACATTGCGAATGATACATTATAGGAATAATGTACTTTGTAATAAGGATAGGATGATATTGACTTGATATATTGTGATGTTTGCTTGACATATATGAAGACAGGATTGCCATAGATAGGTTGCGTAAGCTCGTTTACTTTAGTTATACAAGTTACCTCGCTTAATGAGATATTGACAATGCAAGTAATGTAATAAAGCGAAAAATTTCCCCGTATAATTGTGATAATAGTAAAATAGGTTTTGCATTTGATGAAAATTCTTGAGTTGTTATAGCTTCTTTGTCTCGTGATTCATTTATTTATAGAAAAGTATTAAAAAATCTTAATATTATACTTGAATAGTGGTTTCAAAACACACATTTGACATTCAAATAGTAGTTTTCCATCCAATTATACAACTGTTATGGATAAAAAAAGTGAAAAATTCATGTTGAAACTGTCATTTTAAAATTTTCGTTTCAAATGGCCTCTTTTATATTTATGGCACAGGGCCTCAAAATTCATGGGACGACCCTAGTTATAAGGTACCAACCAACCCTATAACACTCGAAACCCAACCCTCTAAAAGCTTCTCTAGCAAGGGCTTAATCAGTAACATTTTTTTAAGTAGTCTATGTAAAGTTTTCTATCATTGAAGATGAAGAGTTAATACATTATAATTCTTAACATTTTTAAGAGAAACGAGGCATTAACTTAAATTCTGTTAGGTGTCTCATATGTGACTTATTGGCATTAACTTAAACCCGGTTACATTTTTATCTCTTATTTCCTAGTTAAAAAAGTTTTGACATGTAACTAGGTTACTCGAGGATGCAATGAGCGCGCCATCCAAAGTCAAGATTAAGGCTTCATTTCATATCTTTTACGATGTGGTAGTTCAAACCACTTCACTTTCTTTTTTTAAAAGCCAAAAGAGCGACATGCTATTCAATGATGTAAAGCTATCTCCTTTAAGTGGATGTGCAATAGTCACAGATTTTTTTCTCAAGATTAGGTTGAGTTATTTGACCATTCGCGTATCTTTTTTAAACACATTGTAACTTTTATAAATTTTATTTCCTAGCTTCTTGGTGTGTTTTTATATAATTCTCCGTTCGAAAACTATATTAAATATGTAAAAATGTCTCATATATAATCTCATGAATAGTTAAATTTGTCACTTGCATGCTATTCAGTTATAACTTACAAGTAAAATTTAACATTTTTACCCTCCAAATATTTACCTCCTACCCTTCCTCCCCCATCTCCAAAAATAATAATAATAATAATAATAATAATAATAATAATAATAATAAAGACCTTTTTTGATAAACACCAAACCCTTAAAAATATCCTTTTAAGAGTAATCACTATATATCTAATACCGCGACTTGTTTAAAATACCCGACATCAATGCATCTACCGCGAGTGCACGCTTGTATTTTATCAATGTATCTGTTGATAGAAATAATGCCTAAAAACGTTATTAATATTTTTCGACCTCTCTACGTTTTGATAATCACAAAATGTAAAAACGATTAATGAAAAATTATTTGTAAACAAGTAATTAGTAGTAAATTTTTATTTTAAAAATTTAATCACTTAAATGTATGAATAAACATATGCTTAATGCATTTCATGATCAAAGAAATTTTTATTTAACCTCACATTTTTTATAAAAATGTCACAAACATTTTTATATCTTTTACAAAACATTTTTAGATTTAAAAGAAATGTTTTATTCAAATAAATATTTTAAATTCAAATTTTCTATCTAAAAACGGCTAGAAATGTTCCAGAAAACACCTCCCCTAGAAAAGACAAAAAGGGAGCGTCTGAAGCTGGGCGGCCCTCTTAATTATAAGGGTGGTCCCCTTAATAATTAAGGGGACCGACACCCTATTTAAGGGGACCGCCCAGACAAAATGTCAGACCAGTTTGCCTATAAATACTGGACTATTCCCCACTGATTTTCTCACCTTTTGCACACACTTTCTTTCTGTTCTAAATCAGTTTATACTCTCCTTTCATTCCTTTGATCATTTAATCATAAAGCTTTGTTTCCAAGTGATCCAAGATTAATTCCTCAAGTGCAAGAGAATAATACTTCTTATCATCAAGTCAAGAAGTGTTATAGTTTAGTTGGTGTTGTTGTGAAGTTGTGTTAGATCTTGTAAATCATTTGTGTATATTGTGAAGGTGTGTATTGTAGTTGTGTATAATAGTTAGATTGTGGTGATCATTGTAAGTATAGTTAGATCGGGGTGATCTTTGTAAGTAGTGTTAGATTGGTGTGATCGTAGTAGTGTCTAGGCATAGTGAAGTTGTGAAGCGTAGTGAAGTTGTGAAGCGAAGTGAAGTAGTGAAGCGAAGAGAAGTCGTGAAGTGAAGCAAAGTTGTGAGTTGTTGTAAAGTGGTGTGATTAGCATACAAGAGTTGTGATAGATTGGTTCTAGCTAGGATTAGAACTCGACATTTCGCTTAGTGTCGGAAATTGGTGTAAGCAAAGTTGTGTACGGTTTTCTCCGCCTAAAGGGAGTTTGTTGACATAGTGAAGAGAACTCTCGAGTTTGGTGCTCGGGGAGTGGAGTAGGGCGAAGAGGTGCTTCGTTACCGAACCACTATAAATCCTTGTGTTGTGGTTTGATCTTTCTAACTCTTATCTCTTGTCTTTCATATTTACTTGTCATTTACTTACTTACTTGTATTGTTCATATTGTGCACATATTGAGATCACACAAAGTCGAATCTAAATTTTTATAAACAAGCATAACATTAATTTAAAAAGCGGTAAACTATTCAACCCCCCTTCTAGTTTTCCACAATTGGTATCAGAAGCTACGTCAAACAAGATTTTTAAAATAAACTGTATTTTAAAACTTGAATTGATATATGGAATCGGAAAAATATTTAGAAGGGCAATCTATGCAAAGACCACCACTATTTGAAAGTGATGGATTTATTTATTGGAAAAATAGATTCGAAACTTATGTGAAATCAAAAGATCTAGATCTTTGGCATGTTATTACCTATGGTGATTTTCCTCCTATTCAATATAATCCCGAAACTAAAAAGGATGAAACTGTATCTTTTGATAAACAAAACGATGATCTTAAAAAGAAACTTGCTAAAAATAATGAAGCTAAAATGGTGATTTATAATGCTTTACTACGTAAAGAATATGAAAGAATTTTTATGTAAAACCGCAAAAGAAATTTAGGATACTTTATTAATCACTCACCAAGGTAATAGTCAAGTCAAAGATAATAAAATAGATCTTCTTGTTCAACAATATGAACAATTTACGATTCCGGAAGAGGAATCGATAGATAATGCTTTTGCTAGATTTAACACTATTATTACTAGTCTAAAAGCACTTGATGAAGGTTTTTCTAGCAAGAATTATGTTAGGAAATTTCTTAGGGCACTTCATCTAAAATGGCGTGCAAAGGTTACGGCTATTGAAGAATCAAAGGATATAACATCTCTATCACTTGACGAACTTATTGGAAACTTGAAAGTTTATTAAGTAATAATAAAGAAAGATTCCGAAATTGTCAAAAGAAAAAGAGAACAAAATGGATCTCTTGCTTTAAGGCCAAAAAGGAATCAAGTGATGAAGATAATTTGACTTCCGATAGTGAAGACGAAGAATACGCCATGGCCGTAAGAGACTTCAAGAAATTTTTCAAAAGACAAGGAAGATTCGTAAGAAAACCACATGATGAAAGAAAGTCATCCCAAAGAAGTAAAGACGATAAAAATGGCAAAGGCGAAAGAAAATCTTTTAAATGTGGAGATCCAAATCATCTCATCGGAGAGTGTCCAAAACTACAATCAATGAGCCTTCGTTGGAGGATCATGGAGTGATAGCGACGAATATAAAAAAGAAAGGACAAAAGACGAAAAATGTCTCATGGCTAAAGCATCTAATGAGGTACTCTTCGAAACTGAATTCTTTAGTGATGATCATTCATCGTTGGATGAAAAAGATTTAGATAGTGAATATAATTAACTATGCAAAGTAGGTCTAAAAGTTTTGGCGAAAAATAAATCACTAAAACAAATTAAAAATGGGTTAAAAAATGAAATACTCGAACTAAAAAATAAACTATCTAAATTAGAAAGAGGTAAAGAGGTAAATGAAGAAGGCAAAATGTGTCAAGACCTCAAGTTTGAAAATGAAAAGCTTAAGCAAGGAATTTCTAAGCTAAATCAATTTAATAATAGTAGTTACTCGCTTAAGAAAATAATAAGTTTTCAAAAACCATCCAGAGATAAATCCGGTTTAGGATTTAATTTTACCAAAGGATCAACTAGTGAGTCTAAACAAATAAATTTTGTAAAGTCACAAGAGGTTGAGTCTAAAAAAAAGTAGTAGAATTAAATTCAAGCCCAAGACCAAAATTTATGCTTATAAACAATACTAAAATACCCATTGCAAGCGATGACGAAGTAAAACGTTTTTATAAACCTTCTTTAAAACCCGAAGTTGGATTTACTAAGCCTAAAACAAGATGTAAGACTCTTCCTCCAAAAAGAACTAATAACTCTCACCCTCGGTCTAAAACACCACAACCTAGGAGAGATCAAGATAGACAAAACTACCCTAATAATAATCATTCAATGTGGAATTATTCACAACAACCAAACTTCCCTCCGTGTGGAATATGTCCACCTTATATGTATCCGAATCAAATGCAACATATGCAAAACATGTTCGGGACTAGCTATTTTAGACCCATGAGAAATTGGGGACCAAGTGGTTGAGTCGTTACAATATTTTAGTGGGGTAGTTCATGAACATTTCTTGGAATCCGAAGAGTGAATACATTCTTAAAATCTTACGATGGATTTACCAAAAGATTTTCCTTCAACGCTTACTTACTTGAAGATGTTGAAGAAAACACATTGTAGGCAAATGTATGTCTTCTTTCCAAACTCTTAGAATTTAGATTATGTGTTAAATGCTAAATGATTATATATTTTCCTGTTACATATAGTATATGCTAATCAAATAAGTTATTGTTAATAGAATATAATTTAAGCTTGTAGAAATAATGTAGTTACTAGAAATGCCATTTGTTGGTTTTCTAGAATTAAGAGAGTTTGTTTATTATGAACTCATCTCTCACGTAGTTGAATTAGGATTCTCTACGTACCTCTATAAAATGGAAATCTTCTATGTCCACTAGTAGCAAACTCACGTAGATGAAGAAAAGTAAGTTAGTGGGAAATTATTAACATAGAAGTAGGATTAGTTTTTCATCTTACGTCGGAAAGGCATGACATCAAAACACTATGGATGAAACAAACTCCCTTCGACTACGACGTCTGCCTCATCTACACATCTACAATAAACTACGTCTATCTAAATCTTCTCATCAAGCTTTAACTCTATTCTTTTATTCTATCGTTAAATATTTATCATTTTTTAAATATTACAAATCGTGACAATTAATTATTTCATCCGAAGTAATTGATTTATTCAATTGACAAGAAGTTGATTGAAAACGTCACTAAATCCTCGTTAAATCTTCTCTCGGCTTGACAAATTGATTATTTCATTCGAAGTAATCAAAGTATTTTTAATTAACGAAAGGTTAATTAAAATGTCAATTAAATTTTGTCAATCATCTCTAAACCACCTCTCGATCCAAAAATCTTGACAACTTAATTATTTCATTGGAAATCATTTAAGTTTACTTAACTTAATGAAAAGTTAAATTAAAAATGTCAAGTATATTTTTCTCGCCTTCAACTTCATTATTTTGACGACTAGATTATCTAAAATAATATTGCTAGTAGCTCCCGACGTATTTTGATAATTGTACATTTACAAAACTAGTCAAAATCGAAAAACAAATTTTTTTTCTCTCAGATAGGCGGCCCCCTTAAAATTAAGGGGACCGACCGTGTTAAAGTAGGCGGCCCCCTTATATTTAAGGGGACCGGCCTTTAATTTCGCTAAACAAACCCCTTTCTGCGTAAAACCCAAATCCAAACACCCATTCTAGTTCTCCTTTTTCCTCCTGCTATTGTGTGACGAAAATAACAACCCAAAACCACCAAAATTCAAACCTTCAAACACCCATTCGATCAAAATTCACAAGGGGAAAACACCTAAAACATGATTAACAACCTTTATTGTAAGATTTTTTATACTTTTCTTTTTCAATTTCATTCAATTTTGCTCTTAATCAATTTCAATTTTTGTGTCTTTGATAATTTTATAATTAGAACTAGGAAATCCATAACTATAATGATTCCCGTAGTGTAACCTTTGCCCTTTTTGTGTTCTGAATATTCCATTTATAGTCCTTTGGCTATTTGACTTTTGTCAGTTTATTCAGATTTTATACCGTGTTGACGGTGGTGATTTTTATGAGAATCGTGGTGATTTTATGAGTATTGTGATGAATTGTGGTTTATGGTGATTAATAATCCCTTTTGGAAGGTATTATTGTGTTATTTGTATTCCGGGTGGTTTGACCCGTGAATTTTGAGAAATGCCAAAAAACAAGTCCGACACGTCCGTTAATGTCCAAATTGAGTTTTGAAGGGTTTAAAGTGAAAATATGTCATGTGAATACTCTAGGTTAATGGAAAAGTATTTTTAAAGTGAATAAAAATGCTAATTAACTTTGGGGTAAACTTTACAGTTGAGTTTTACAAGCTTTTAAGTGATTTTGACACGAAAAGAAAGGCCCGAGACCACTTAGGATCCCTTGGCCGGTTATGGGAAGTGTAGGGAACAAAATGGCTAAATTTTAGCAAGTATGTCCCAAGGTGTGTACACTTATATTCCTTTTCACCTCATTTCCACTCATTCTTATCATTTTCAAAAAAATCAAAAACACACACACTTGTGTGTGTATATTCGGCCGAACTCAACACAAACAAGAAACACATAAATTTTTGAAGATTGATCAAGAAAACATGAAGACATAAATATTTGGGGTTGATTCTAGTGTTTGGTTATTCATTTAAACAACGTTTGGGTTGTCCGGTTCGTGTCGAAATCTACAAATTTAAAGATTTTCTTGTAAGTTTTCAAATTTAAATTTCGTTTGTCCTTTTGGGTTTATTTTGATGCATAGATGTTAGTTGTACAAGTTGATCGTAGTGAAAATCGATTTTCGAAAACGAAATGGATGATTTAAGGGGTGTTTGGTTCGTGAATAGTAAAAAAGGAAAATGGGGAATTTTGTAGTTTTGATATTGTGGTCGTGATGGTTGAATAATATATGATGCTAGAATGATTATTTTTTATAGTAGCTTGTATAGCTTATTCGGGCTTATTTTTAAGCTATTTCTTGGCTTATTTGGGCTTATATGCCACGTGTGGCTTCCCAAAATCACTAGGAAAGTGATTTTGATTATTTTTGTATTATGGCGTATGTTGTGGACTATTGTTGGAGCTTATGGTAGTAACCAAATGCGATACGTAGCTTTATAGCTTATTTTCAAGCTTAATATACGTAGTATGGAGGTTATGGACTCACGACCCAATAAGTCCATTTAAGCCATGGCTTAATGGAGGGGCTTATTGTGGTCCGGATTATTTTCTACTAATAAGTATGAGCTTATATATGTTGTTGGGCCTTGGTTTTGGGCTTGGATCGTATTTTGGACTTATAAATACTATAACGGACCCTTATTGGACCTTAAAGATCAATAAGCGATATTTGGTCATTTTAAGAGTTTTGACGGACTTTTTGAAAGCGAAATGTAATTACGAAGTGATATTGATCGTTATTTTGGGAAAAACATTTTAGTAGACGTTAAAGATTGAGATTATGGAATTTGGTCGAAAAGTGTTGAATTTGTGAAGAATTGTTGAAAATAAGGTTTGAAACCTTGAAAAACGTTGTATAAACTTACGGGTCATGTCGAAATTTCGTAAAAAGTTTATACTTTGAAATTTTCTTAAAAACATGATTTTTGATTTTTAATAATAAAATAATATTTAATTATTTTTTACTAAAAGACGAAAAATATAATTTTTCTCGAAACTTCTCTAAAGTGTTTATTATGAGTAAACGTTTCATTTTCAACCTTATAATGATTATCTTGAAGTGACTAAGGTGTACCGAATGGACTTGTCGAGATATATTTATAATTAATAATTTTAAATATTTATTATATTACTTATCTATTTACGCTAAATAGTATAAGTATGTATTATCGGGGAATGAGATTGATATGATTATAGAGTTAAGTCGTCAACCATCACACCACTAAAAACTATTTTGGGTAATTGTACAACGCATCTAAACTCTATGCATCAAGCGTGAAGATTGTTTTGGAATTGAATGATTAAAATGGGACATTAACTGGACTAGGTCGTGTGCGGGCGTCGTTGTATTTGCTTGTGTGATTGAGATTGGGTAGCTAAAGACTTGCTTGAGGTGAGTTCTTGTGGCACCCCGTAAGAAAATTTGATTCTCTTTTCGTTAAGTAAAAGTCATGTACCGCAAGTTTGCAAATTTACTGTTAATTCCAACGAAAAGTCATTTTATGATCGTCATGCATTAATTTTGTCATGGAAAGTTTAATTTGCACGCAGATATCACCATTATTACGCTGTGTCTAAAAGGATATTTTAGAACGGGTAACGATAAAAACCATACTTATTTCACATTTGTGAACGAGACCAATTACTTGTAGCACTTTATAAAACCACCTACATCCAAATTAATAACAATGTCAACTTTTAAATTGAATTCAACAAGATAAAATAAACCATAGGTATATATATACATTCAAACTCCAACATCAGATATATGCATATGGATACGTATAAAAACCAATATACAATAATGGCAAAACATTCATCATTCCAAACCCTTACACACTACCCTACCCACCTTCTCTCCTTGAAAACTCTTATCACATATTACGTTTCAAATTAACTGATACAATTTCAAATGGAGAGAATAGGCATAGTAGAGATTCCCTAAATAGTCTTATGAAAGGAAAAAAATGATGACTACAGTATTAGAATTATTGCTATGGCTCAATAGTAGTATAGGGCCATTCCTCGTGCAACATTTCAGTAACTAAGCAAAGACTTTGAGTATAAGTAGGAACTTTGCATGCACTCTTTTAGGCACCACTAAAATTTGTAAAACAAGAAGTAATCTATTCGGTTTGAATTCGGGTTTCGTTGGGGTGCAAGAGCTAAGTGGACGTCGGCTTAAAAGGAGTAGCAACCAAGAGTAGTTCGAGCTTCTTACCACCATCACCTTCCTCATCGTTTAGCAAGCTTGAATCTCGGTAAGTCGTTCTCGTGGCTTAACGCCTAAGCTTTGTTATGTCATACGCATTTTAAACCTACGTACGACACAAAACCAAGACACATCTAGCCTTGGCAAGCTAGGCGAAGGTCTCGGTGTTGCATGGCAAATACACGACACGCATGGTACACCCCATGCGTGATCCTTGTGTTCGTGTACAAATAAAACCCTTCACCGTTCCATACGTAGGAGACAGACGGTAGGAAACAAATATAAGCACACCATTGATGAAAATCGAGTAACAAGAAAACGTTGTAAAACCCTAAACGTATACGAGTTATTACAAAGTGATAAATTACAAAGTGACACTTTAATTTACTTTTCATTTTAAAATTCATATATTTGCTAATTACCCATTAATTACAAAGTGATAACATGCAACATTAACGCTTCAACATTAATGCCCTTGCATACCTTACTCGTGCCCGAACATAACACAATCGTCTGCCACCACTGTTGAAACCAAAGGTTTCACAGCAGACTATTGTTGTCGTTGCAGCCAAATGGGTTGCGGAAAGCACCACCACATCCTTAGTTTGACCTTATTCTATCCCGCGACTAACCTTATAGGAGTAGAACCATGCGGATTTAATGGAAAGGGAGTTATACATGCGTGCGTATTCGATGTGAAGAAGAAGAAAAACTTAAATATAAATTATTAAGGGTGCGTAGGCGAAAGAAGACGACCCCACAACAAGGGGCTGTCGAACCCACTGTTGGGCGTAGACACAATCAGAAAAAGGAAAAGGATAGTAGCCATGTGGGTTTTTATTGTATAAAATAATACACGTGATGATTTAAAAACTTGCATATAATTTAACTTGTAAGATTTTAGACAAAAAGAGGTATGGAAACATGCATGTTTTTCAAACCTTTGGGACGTCACAGCCCCTGAAGAAATCGAGCAAAGCATGTTGGCTTGCTTGTGCCAAAACCCCATGATGCCTAACCCCCCGGTTACAACGAAAGACGCACCACCTTGCATGCGAGCAAGCCACGGTGGGCTGCTGCCATTGTTGCAGCCGCTAAGGACGTAACAACGTCCTTGCGTCTTAGTGTTCGACTAGCTAGTGGCTAACCCGATAAAACGGAATCGTGAGAAAGAAGTGAGAACATATAGTTGCACATGTTGTGTGTTACATCATGTGAAGGAAGAAACCACAACAGTGGTTATCACTTCCACTGTTGGGTTGACTGCTACCGAACAGGGAAAAAGGAGAGCCAAGGACCATATGGACTATTCATATATAATTGATATAGGGCCACATACATAAGATTGTTTTATAAAAACTTAGGCAAGATTTGAAACTTTAAAATATAAAGGTTAAATATTGAGTATAATAATGTTTGGAAAATTAAGGGATTAAAGGTGATAACCCGAAAACTTGAGGGTAAATTGTAAAACTTACTTGATTTAGAAAATAGAGGGATCAAAACCTGCTATTTTGAAACTTAAGGGTATTAGACGTAAATAAATAATTTTTATAAATTATTTAAACGAGTCGAACGAACCGTGATATATAAAACTGATAATTCTACAAGGTAATTAACGACTACGGTGTAAATAAATAGATGTGATAAGAAGATATATAAACTTAGTAACTTACAAATAATGATTACATTTTCCTAAGATATAAATCGCATGAACTTATAAATATAAGTCTCGCCGCATAACAGTATCAATTCCTATATACGAACTTATAGCCGTAAAGTCGCCCCTAGAGCCAACGGTCTAAATAACATCTTGAAAACGTAAGAAAATGTTATCTCATAAACGACAATGCCTTTCACGACCCATTTGCATAATTCATTTCATACTTTGAGTGGTAGAATATAAACTCAGAATTGTTATAATTTAGGTACTGACTGAGTTACTATTTGGCGTACCATAATCCGTTATCAATTCCAGACGATTAATTGACAAGGTGAGTTTTCATAGCCCCTACTTTACTGTTTTAAATCATCTTTTGGGGTGAGAACATTGCTTATTTTAACAGTTGAACACAAGTACATTTACTGATTTACTATTGGGTCTAAGTCCCTATTCAACCCAACTTGCTATGTTGCCCAATTTATCATGAACCGTTAATTCTTGTAAGCGCGAATGTTATGGATAGATCTATCGGGATTGACATCTCTGTTTGTCTTGGACTGACATTAGTCAAGCAAACACAGTTTCATTTGAGTCAGTTACGGATGTCGCGGGTTGGACATCTGCTTGGGCTTATCTATGATGGTACTTGTTAACGCTTCGGTGTCATGAGCTTAGACAATAGTAAATACTTTTCATTATGATATATAGGATTGCTATATTTCATACCATGGTTATAAATCTTGTGGTTCATCCCTATTATCAAACAACAAAACCTATGAACTCACCAACTTTATGTTGACACTTTAGCAATGTTATTCTCAGGTGTTCTATATTACGAGATATATATGGAGTCTGCACTGGTATATTGGCATGTAGAGGTCTATCTCTCGTATCAAGTCCTCTTCACGCCATGAAGTCACAATCCCAATTCCAGTCTTCCGCTGCAGTGATTTTGGGGGTGTGACAGATTGGTATCAGAGCCACTTGGTTATAGAGAACTAGGTTGCATTAGTAACTCTAGACTATAACTGGCTCTTAAGGACATATCAGAATAGCATATGCACTATCTATTACTATTCACTTCCTAAGTCAACAACTATTTGACACAATATCATTAAATAACTAAATTGCCACTTGTCTGTCTTGAAGGACATGAATCCGCATTATCATTTACCATCTTGGAATAACTTTATCCTATGGATTACGTATTAGTTCAATCATAGTTGCAAGGAAAAACCACTGGAATTCTCACCAAATATATTTACCCATATAATATCACACTACGAAGGATCTACTTACGCGGACAATTATAGATTTTATCAGTAATTTCATCTTTACTATCTCATTTTATGAGAGTTACTTACATGAACACTTTAGGATACCCTGCTAATCATCCGCTCGTTACTTCACAAGGACTCTTTATAGCAACTGTTGTAAAATACCTATACTGCTATCCACTATGTCAGTATACCCTTAAAAATATTTCCAAGTATATAAAAACCTACCAAAAGGCATGTACCACTTACACCAATAATTGGCGAATGTCTCATCATCGGGAAACGTTAACAACAAACTCATAATGAGACGAAAATGAAAACACGCCCGATAAAAGTAAGAGACAACAGTCGCAATTAGTAGTCACAAACTACAGGAAAACATAAAAGTCTACCCCAGCCCTGAGTCAAGAATAATATGAACTCTACGGATATGCACCTATTGACCAGAATCCTACCACACTTCCCAGTCACCGGCTTAGGCCTTAACATAAGGATACCGCTAATAATTGCGAGTAAATTTTCCAAACGAACAAGAAACCTACCAATGCCAAAATCCAACACTCCTGGACATATCCTCGAGACATAGTATGCATAACCATTCAAAACACGCAATACACCTTATCTCAAAATAGATAACACTCATAAGTTAATCCTTACCCAAAGATGGAATATAAGAAGAAGAAACCCCATTTTTGTCGTATGCAGGGTGTATTCGAAAAATGTCTAAATCACCTTTCAACAACGTACCTGACAACTCCTCGGAACAGGAAGCCGCCACGGGACATTCCATTCCAAGAAGACTTGACTCGCCAACCTCTCAGGCAATCCAAATACCTAAACTAGAACTAACCTTGACCCCTACTACAGGGCGTGGACTCTCCCAAGAAATAAATAACCACAGTGTTCCTACACTAATATCACAAGCACCTGAACCCTCTCGAAAGAGAAGTAGATCACCATCATCGCCATTCTTCCCAGATGCCATTACCTTCTCCGACGGTAAACCAACATCAGAGACATCAGAACTCAACCCAGAAGATGTGACGGCCAGACTAGAGGACCTGGAAGTAGAGATTGACACTCTTCATGCAGACACCGAAGACAAAGAGCTTCTGATCTCCGAATTGCAGGATTCTCTCGCAGCTGCCGAGAATGAGATCGCAATATTACAGATAAGGGTAGCTGATACCGAGGACAGACACGCTGAGGATCATGAACAAATTCAGAAAATTCTAGCCCGCCTAGGCCTATAAGCAAAACAGCCAGCCTTGTCATGACATTGTATCCTAGTTTGCAAAGAAACATCTAGGCGGAGAAATTAATAAAGACTTGTACTTTGCTTTCATGAAATAATAAATGAAATAACAATTCTGCCCTAAAATGTTTCTGAGTACATTTACCCAGTATAAGAGAAACCACATAATTGATAAATTTTAGAATCAAATGGCAAGCATCGTAATGCGTCAATGAAATAACACTATCGAAATTTTTGCTCAGTGCAAAACAAGTATGCTCGTTGCCCAACAAATGAAGAATACAATCATGTGCCCGGAAAATGGAAATAGAGAAGCTATTTCCGATGAACACTATGAAACTTGAAGAATCATTTCAAAAGGGCCACACATAGTACTTCAGACAAGACACAGTAACCCCTACACAAAATCAAATTCCTTTCCTCCACTATTCGACACTTTGTCAGTCCAAAATCTTTCTCATCTACAATCAATAAACACATTTCCAATGAAAATGGAAATACTAAACGCACCTAGAGATACCAGTTGAACAACTACAGTCTCCCTCTCTACCAACTGAGATACCAGTCAAACGCATCTAGAGGCTTACCAGGTAATAACTTCGAATCATACCAAGATGCGAGGTGGGGCACATAGCAATATATGATTATAACGAAAAAAATTAAACCATAAAATACACAACACGAAGCCTTATTCAATTAGATCCATAGTATTTCTATTCGTAATACAACAAAATGCAAAATATAGGGAATACAACAAAAATGTAAAATGCTAAAACGACAGATACATCACCGCGTGAAAAGAAACACATCGGATAGATCAGCAAAATAAGAGATGTGATGATTATGATCATGACGGGAGTGAAAATCTCGATTGGGAATCCCATAAGGATTGGTAATCAACAGTTTCAAGGAAAAAGATGAGAAACGTAAAATTGTGAAGTGAGCAATAAATTGAGATGAGGAGGGAGTAAAGTGAAACTTGAAAAGTATAAGAAAAAGGGGACAGCGTAGTGGGTAAGAGTTGGGAAGAATATCGATTTAAAATATTTATGTCTAACAAGAGCGATTACAACCAAACCCTAAATTTAACAAAAGCAATTATTCAAAATAACTTTTACGCTGAGATAATGATTTTACACATAGATAATACACACCATCATATGAAACGATATGCACGTAGTAAGATAAACACATAAGGGAACGTAAACTTTCAGAGGACCACATGTGTGGTAGAAAGTAGCAAGGGGATAATAAATCACAAAACAACGTATAACGTAACATCCCTCATCAGGTGTTTGGGAGACACGACAATTTATATACACCACGAGTCTCTGTGCCGACTATGCTTACAATCAATAACAAATAACTAAAGGAAAAAGGGGATGTCAATGTAAACCTAAGGTATACATAGCCTGATCAATTATGTATAAGTTAGGTCGACAAAGATATGCTCAATAATAGTCTATATGTGTATGTGGGATAACCAATTTGAAAGTATGCTCCTTTATTCATTCAACACATTCAAGATAAAGCCCAAGAACAACTATGAAAAACTATGATACATCAAGGGTACATCACGAGAATTTAACCCTACGTAAACGAAACAAAGTTAAAGATGAAACGTCTGACGATTTTCCTGGGGGATTCAGAATCAGAGTAATTAAAATGCCCAAGAACAAAACGGTAATACAACCCGCTCGCCTACCGGCGGAAGCTACTTCTTCCAGAAAACTTCCACGCCTATCGCCACAATGATGAGTGGCACAATAAGCCCTAGTATTGCAACGATGTACTGGTGATCCTCTTCCTGTGGAACACTCGCCAAATAACAACCAACCACCACTACGAACACAACCGCAATCAAGGGAACAAGATACGACATTTTAATCTAAGGACGAATGAAAATTTAAGTAAGGAAACTTATTTTACGTTTTGACAAATTCAAGAAAATGGCAAAGTGTATATATATAAAATGGAGGTAACGGTTCGCCACATTCTAGCCGTTGGAGCCCCACTTGCCACTTTTGTCCTTTTCTTAACCCATGCCACGAATAAGACGCTTAAATTCAGGGCAAAAGTTTCCGACTTGAAAGGACTGCGACACCCCATAAAAATTTAAATCTTATTTCAAACCCTTAAGGTAAAATCAATCACCGAAAAAGTTTCAAATTGTTAGAATACTTACTTTGGGAAAAAAAAGTTTACAAATTAATAACACTATTCCTAAATCACTTTATAATACTGAAGAGGGACAACAATCATGTTCACTCAATTATTCAATACAGAATTATCACGCAAACACTTTAAAATACTGGGTGGAGACAGTAGTCAAAATCACTCAATTGTTCCATTCAAGATGTATCATGGCAAGGCAACAGTCACGAAGCAAACATTTTTATGATACTACAGAGATCAAATGCATTCGTTAGAACTTACTAGATTACTTACATAATAACCGTTGGTTTGCAAAAGTGGAAATACAAGTACATAGTTTGAGACAACAATGTTTTATTCAAAGCAGTACAACAACATAGTTACAGCAATCCTTAGACCATTAATCCGATGACTCACATTCTGAGTCATACCTCACTACCCCAAATTCTAAAAAGAATGCATCATTTTCGGCTTGTTCTTGCCTAATTTTCTCCTCTTGTGCCTTTTTGTTCATGGCCTCTTCTTCCAACATTCCTTTTTGAGCTTCTTCATCCATACGGAGTTGATGTAACTCTTTCTCAGTAAGAGGGCAATTAGTCTGTGACGACGAACAACCTATACCTCCATGTGTACGGCCGGAGTATTTTTCCTGAAACCAAGCCGACTTAGCATCCATTTGTTTCTCTAGTTGTGCCGCCTTTCCATACATAGAAAGATGCAGCTTGCGATCCTTTTCAGAACTTTCTTTTAAAAGAGTGCAAATCAAAGCACGGCTCTCTTGAGAAATGTCGTTGCATTTCTTATAAGCCTTTCTAAGATCGTCCCTGACGGCACATGAATCTTCAAACTGAAAAGCCAAATTCAAAAGCACATCCTGAAGACCCTTATCTTCATTAATTAATCTTTGCACCAAGGCTTCGATTTTGGAATTGGTATGTGGAAGCGCACAGGCCATTTGAAGTATTTTGTAGAAAGTATTTAAGTTTGAAAAGTTTGACAGGAATGAGGTGGTATTTATAAGGCAAAAGGGGAGGAGGGGAAATACTCTAAGGCTCTATTATTTACTTCAACGGATATATTCCTAATGTTTTGTCGTATTGGCTTGTCACCATGACGAGACATTCATTTAGGGAAACGTGAGGCCCAGTTCAAGGACAGATACCCTCACCTGTTCGCAAATTCACAATCTCTTACAACGTCTTGATTTCGGGGACGAAATCTTGTAACATGGGGAGTCTGTGAAACCCCGTAAGAAATTAGGTTCCTCCTTTGGCTAAGTGAAAGTTATACACCACGAGTTTATAAATTTTACCGTTAATCTAAACGATAAATCATTTTATGATCGTCATACATTACTTTTTGTCATAGAAAGTTTAATTTGCGCGCGGATATCATCATGATTACTCTGTGTCTAAAGGGAAATTTTAGTACGAGTAACGATAAAAACCATACTTAGTTCACTTTCATGAAATGAGACCATTTACTTGTATCACTTATAAAACCATCTACACACAAATTAATAACCATGACAACTATAATCGAATTCAACAAAGATCAAATAAATTATATATATATGAAAACCCATACCAGGTATATACATATAAATGCCTATATAAACCAATACACAATGATAATAAAACACTATCATTACAAGCCTTACACACTACCCTACCCATTCTCTTATCTTGAATATTTCCATTCACATGCTACGTATGATAAACCTGATACAATTTCAATTTCAAAAGCAAGAAATAGTGAAAATTCTATAATAGTATTAGAAAAGAGTAATGATGATAATTGTATCATAAAATTTCACTATGATTCAATAGTAGTATAGGGCCAATCACATGTAACATCTCAGTAACCCATCCAAACTTCGAGTATAAATCGAGAACCATACATGAACAAATGCACCACAACTAAATATTGAAAAACAAGAGTTAAACAATACAATTCAAGTTCAAGCTCATTGAGTACAAGAGCTAAGTAGGCGTCAACTTAAAAAGAGTAGCAACCAAGAGTAGATCGAGCTTCTTACCACCTTCACCTTCCTCATCGTTTAGCAAGCTTGAATCTCGGTAAGTCATTCTCGTGGCTTAACGGCTAAGCTTTGTTATGTCATATACATTTTAAACCGACATACGACACAAAACCAAGACACATCTAGCCTTGGCAAGCTAGGCGAAGGTCTCGGTGTTGCATGGCAAATACACGACACGCATGGTACACCCCATGCGTGATCCTTGTGTTCGTTTACAAATAAAACTCTTCACCATTCCATGCATAAAGAATTGACGGTAGGAAATAAATAAAAACACACCATTGATGAAAAATGAGTAACAAGAAAATGTTATAAAACCCTAAATGCACATGAGGTTGTAAACGTTGACTCACTACGGATTGACATGCACAAGAATTACTCATAGAATGTCAGAGAATTCTCATATTGTGACCTCGACCTATAGTATGTGCGCCATCAAGCAACCCCAAGACGAACCATAGCGAGACTTTTGCTCACTGTTGGAAACGTCACAAACCAGGAAAGAACGAACCCATGGTGCTCGTTGGTCTATAATGAGACCCTATAATACTCGACACTAATTGGAATCATGAGACACGTTAAAACGCATACTAGTACACCGTAAAAAGGGTGCTGCCATAGTAGCAGCGGCTGAGCCTGCTCAAACCCACCCATCGACCTCGTGTCTCGACCTTGGATGCCTTGTGGTTGTGCTCGTTGGTCGGAGCATGCAAGCTCAATGTAAAGGCTTAACTTAATATGATGTAGGGTGCATTTCAAGGGGGGAAAGAATACCACAACAGTGATTACTAACTTCACTGTTGGGTGGCAGAAATGGTACAACAGTGATTACAAAAGAAATGAGTAGCAGACATGGGGTCGGTCCAGGGTATAGCATGAGCAATAATGCATAAAAACTTTCCATCTTAAAAACTAGAGGTCAGGAGCGTTGGAACTTGCATGAGATTTAAATTGTAAACTTTTGACGTAAAGAATGTATGGAAACGTGCATGTTGTTCGAAGCACGAGTCATTCCAGTCAAGTCCGAAAAGAGTTGGGAAATTCTTTAACGAACAAAATGATAAATTCGATAGTTAGAAGATTTAAATAACACTTGTTGATGACTTAGAAACGGGTAACAACGAAACCAAGTCTTAAACGAGTAAATAAATTTAACACGGTTTATAAAACTTATTTAACGCTAAAAACATTTTTAAATCTTATTCGGGTTTTAAACATGAGAGGTTACAAGAATAAAAGAATTTGAATTATAAAAGTTGCATATATATATATATTATTATTGGGAAAGTCAAGGGATTAAAAATATATTTTCTTTTGATAAGAAACTTAAACGAGTCGAGCGAACCGTGATATACAAGTCGAATAATTACGCAAATTAAGCAACGACTACGATGTAAATAAATAAACGCGATAAATATATAAAGTTAGTAACTTAAAAAGAATGTTTATATCTTCTTTAGACATAAAACACATGGACTTGTAATTATAAATTATGACAAGTAATTGTATAAATTCCTGTATGGATACTTATAGTTGTAAAGTCGCCCCTAGAGCCAACTGTTTGAATAACATTTTGGAAGCATAAAACGTTACTACATAAACGACCATGCCTTTCGATCATTTGCATAATTCATTGCATACATTAAGTTTTAGAATGAAAACTCAGATTTGTTATAATTACTTAGGTGTTTGACTGAGTCGCTACCTGACGTGTTATAATCCATTTTCAAACTCTGACGATTAATTGACAAGGTGAGTTTTCATAGCCCCTACTTTACTGTTTTAAATCATCTTTTGGGGGTGAGATTGCTTATTTTTAACAGTTGAACACAAGTGCATTCACTGATTTACCATTGGGTCTAAGTCCCTGTTCAACCCAACTTGCTACGTTGCCCAATTTATCATGAACCGTTAATTACTTGTAAGCGCGAATGTTATGGATAGATCTATCGGGATTGACATCCCTGTTTGTCTTGGACTGACATTAGTCAAGCAAACACAGTTTTATTTGAGTTAGTCACGGATGTCGCGTGTTGGACATCTGCATGGGCTTATCTGTGATGATACATGTTAACGCTTCGGTGCCATGAGCTTAGATAATAGTAAATACTTTTCATTATGATATATATGATTGTTATATTTTATACCATGGTTATAAATCTTGTGGTTCATCCCTATTATCAAACAATAAAACCTATGAATTCATCAACTTTATGTTGACACTTTAGCAATGTTTTTCTCAGGTGTTCTATATTACGAGATATATATGGAGTATGCACTGGTATATTGGCATGTAGAGGTCTATCTCTCGTATCAAGTCCTCTTCACGCCATGAAGTCACAATCCCAAACCCAGTCTTCTGCTGCAAAAAAATTTGGGGGTGTGACACACTACAAATCCAAACAACCCCTTTGTGAGACATATGACATACCAAATCCAAACAGCCCCTTATGTGCTTACATTAAATAATAATTATAGTTCATCACTCAAACCAAAACTAAAGAAATTTATACACAACCCAACATAAAATTCGTGACCGCTAAATAATAATAAGTTTTACATTAAGCCGTTAACCAAATTCGATTCAGTTATAACAAAATTTAAAAATTAAATTAGGTTAGAAGAAAATAATTAATAAAATACCTAAGATTTGTGGATGATATAATCGAATCTTGTGTGGGTTTACAAACGATTGATTGTGTTTGTTTAAAGATATATTGTTTGATGAAGATTAGGGTTGGGGCTTGTTGATAGATTTAGGGTTCTAGACTGTTGTGTGATTTTTTTTGTGTAAATTAGGGTTTTGAAATTGGAATTGCTTAGTGAATAAGAATCCATATGTGAGTTCAGAGAGTAGTTTGGTTTAAAGGTATATATGTGAACCATGTGTGTTATCCTTCTTTTTAATTCGTGCGCATCCGACATAAATTTTTTGTTGGAATAAAAAGAATAATAAGTGAATAAAAATACAGACTAGATGTGATGAGCGTGAAAATGTCATAGAACGGATGATGGTTTAGCATACATTTAACTTCATCCACGAAGATATGTAGCACTCTCAAGTATTACTAATGTTCATAGAACAATCACACGATGAGGTACGAGGTTGTCTTAAAGGTGGTAGCGGAAATGTGGACGGAAGATATTAACCATCTATATAATAATAGAGTCATGATCCAGGTTTTTGTAAAACAACTTAGACATGAACCATGAGAGACATTTGTTAATTTGGCATTACGCGAATTTAAAAATGCTTAAATTTCGAGTAAATGATTAAGTTGTCCGAGATTTATCGAATGTTATTTTGTAGTAACAATACTATTTAAATGAAAATGACACCATTTATGAGATTTTGTTTTCAATCATTCATAGACAAGACTGAAAAAGTTCAACGTTTGAGTGTTTTGGTGAGAAGCCGGCGATTTGTCTTCTGACTAACTTTTTTGAAGAAGATATTTCCTTTTGGACAATGTCGCGAAGTAAAATACGACTAATTATGACTAGTTTTTCTAATCCAAGAAACGATGGATAAAGTTCGATCCTCATTATGTATGAGGTAAGCATAACGATAAACCATCATGACATTCCTAAGGGGATGGAAAGGACTAATGGAAGTGAAAGTACCTAGTCTTAAGGTGTGTATGTTAAAGAGGCTACGAATCACTTATGTAGAAACTCGTAAGACCTTTGTCACACGAGGGTTGATGTAAGCTTTTAGCTTTAGGAAGAGCATTTTAACATATGTTGTTATAAGGCTTGAATATGAATTTTTGGATATGGCCTTTTAACGTTGCGGACCTGCAAGATTAAAGATACTTGAAATCTTCAGATAAAATATTTAAGTTGTCATGACCTACTTGGATGAGTGTTAGATATTTTATCAAACTTTTTTCCTTGACGAAAGAGTGGATTATTTGGAAGAAGATGAGATGATAATTAAAGGAATGTATGGGTGAAGACTCTAGGAGATATAAGACCATTTTACGACTCTTTTGACTTTTTAGATTTGTGACACGGACGCGAAGAAAAATATTCTAGTGTGAGAAAATATATACCTAGATGCATAAGACATATAGATATAGGCATATAAGTTTATCTAAGCATGCATCGACACAATAATCAATGAGATTAATGTGTAAGACTCTATGGCATTTAAACATCAATTGTCATACATTTAAGTGTAGGTGTATAATTAACACGTAAGTCATGTAGAATGACATATACAAAACATGATAATTTTAAATGTAATCGTCATGTAAAACATGTTAGCATTTAGCATTTAGGAGCATGTGTCATTTAGATAAACTAAGAAATATTTTATCTAAATTGCTAGAAAAAGACAAATGCCTTTATAGTGGACATGCATTTAATATCTAAGCAATTAAACGTTGAGCATGAAGACATATAATTGCATTACATGTGAACAAGTAATCATCTTGAAACATTAAAGCACATATGTGAGGTGCATTGTGTCTAGATTGACTAAGGAGAAGCCTAATTTCTACGTGCTTAGTGTGTACTCCTAATGAGATACAAAGTCTATCGATGTAGACTATCATTAGGCATGTTTAGGAAGAGCCATTTAATCAAATTAGAGAATGAATATGAGACTATCACTAGTGGTGCTCAATTCAGGCTAAGCACGACCATTTTTACGGGTTATACACCGAACGCAACTTCACTCTTGGAAGCAATTCAACCGTTAGGTCAAATTGAATTTCTAGTGCAATAGATTCTCCAGTAGTCATTCTCATGTTAGACAAAATAGAATTCTTATATTTGCCTAATGAAGTGTAGCAAAGATAAAATTTGTATTATCTTTTCATAGAGGGCCTAACATGACTCAACTAACATACTTTAATTCCGGTTCGCATAATCCTAATCAAGATGTGTGGAATTCTAAGATAAGCGCGTAAGCAAGATGTTTCAATATTTTGTTCAAGATCTATAAGTTGTTTGGTTTCGATTCATATGCTTGATTTAATGGATTGTCTTATATTTTAGTCATCTTCATGTGTAGTTGCCCATGTGTGATATTTAACTGTTTGGTTTTTTCAAAAGCCAAGAGATGTGCTTATTTGTGACAATGACAAATATGTTATATTGAGTATGTTGTAAGGAATTCTTCATTACTTATGTCATGTGAAATGAGATTTCTGTTCAAGTATTAGTTATTCTTAATTAGAGTTATAGTTATGATTCTGTAAGAATAAATAATTAAAAGAGATCATATTATATTTTAAAACAAATATGCTTTATCTAAAATTAATTATTCTTATCAATAGTTGATATATTCATGTTAAATAAGTATTTGGATTAAATGTCTTATTACTTGTTTATGCAATTAACAACATTTTTATTTTGACTAGGTTATTTTTCAATTTAATAAGTATATTTTTCAATTATATGTACCTAAGTGGTATTTTCTTTATTACACAACCATTTATGCTAGAAGAAATAAATGCAGATGGGGATATATACTTATCCTTATATTCAATACGTTTAAACGATAAATGTTATAATCTATAAAATCATTTTAGAACGCATAATTGTGATTCACCAAGAAACATCATAGTTAGCATCAGGGTGAATAAACAAGAATATTATTCTTATTTGAGAATTTAGTTAAAAGTGAATTTTAGCTTTGAGTTGTGCTTTTATGTTGTATGAGCAAAGTTTACATATGTTGTTAGTTTGCTCGTGTTTGGTTTTTTGGAAATGACACATTTACCAATTGCATTGCAATGTAAATTGCATCTGAATATTTCGATCGAAACATCCATAGTCAGTTCATAATCCTAATTCATGATGTAATTAACATAATAAAATTATAAATATTATAATATAATAATAAATAAAAACTATTTTATGCATGGTTAACACTTATTTAGTGATTATATTTAGAACACAATCCATTGGACATGTAGGGACTCATTATGGCTGATTATCAACACAATTTGTGTAGTTATATGATTCAGATGCATATTCTTTAATTAGACAAGGATGTAATTATTATATATCAATCAAGTATGATTGAGTTTATGTAGATCCAAGATGATATCTTTTTATTATATTTTGATATAATTTTGAAACTAAACAAATAAGAATCCGATTTCATGTCCATATACGAAAACTTGTCAATTAGATTCAATAAAGATATCAATCATAATTTGAATAATGAATTGATATATTCTCAAAATCTTTCTGTTTTGACTGCTTGGTGAAACGGGAGAGACGAATGAACAGTGTTCGCGCCCATTTTTTTAACTGGAAGGTAATTCAGTTGGAGTTTGGGTTAATTACACAAATGGTCCCTCTCTTTTGTTATCCCACTTTTAGTGTAAAAAAGAGTTTCGGAAATTGCAGAAATGGTCCCTTGAGTTTTAGGAAAAGATAATGGGCTAGGGTAATTGGGATTGGGTTAAAATGGTATCCGGGTATGGGATTTTAGGGCTTTGATGGCCCATTAAGGTTTCTAGGGCCCAATAAGAGGTGAACTTAGGGACCATTTATGGACTTTTCTAAAAGTTGAGGGGTTATTTTGAAACACTTTGGGTCTTGTTGACTTTTGTTGACTGGAGTTGACTGTAGATTTGACTTATTCTGGCTTTGGCTTCCGGCTTTTGTACACTCTTCCGTTCTCGTGTCCGTGTTTGCTTGTTTTTGATTGTTTTCTTGTGATTTTTGATATATCCGTACCTACACACACAAAACTCAAATACAAGCATATATTTGCCAAATTTGGACTGTTTTGGGCTTAATTAGGTCATTTATGGTATAAATGGATATGTGTATTTTACACTTATCAATGCCTTAAGCAGAAAGGAAAGAGTTAAGCCACTACGAGTTCGAGCATTAATGATGACAATCGACCTGAACATCCCATCTCAGATTCTAAATACTTAAGCAGAAGCAATGAAGGAAGAGAATATCATTGGAAAAAATCTCAATGGAATGAACAAAAAGTTTGAGACTCGTGCTAATGGAACGCATTGTATTGAGAAGCGAAGTTGGGTGCCACGTTTTGGAGGATTAAGAGACTTAATCATGAATGAGTCACACAAGTCAAAGTACTATATTCATCCAGGATCTGATAAGATGTATCACGATCTCAAGAAGTTATATTGGTGGCCCAATGATGCGGTCGTCGTAGGACTTCAACAAGAAGTTTTACAACTCCCTAGGCAGAGTACCTAACCGTTGTAGTAGTAGTATAGGCAAGACTCGGGGGTTGTTATCGTTCTCTAGGGGAATAGGTTGGGAAGGCTTGATCACGGTCTAACAAAATTCTAGGGGTTGAGAGAAGATAATTTTTGTATTTTATATTTATAGGAAAGCAAGTAAATCTATGGTTTGAGAGGTTGGTTTGATAAACTATTAACTAAACTAATTGATAAACTAATCTACTAGTGATAACTTTATGATAATTAAATGTATTTACTTAATCATGCATTACTTACCAGATTGTTTCTCCTAATCCTGTTGCCTTGTCACACTTGTGATGTAATGTGTAAGTATTTCCTAAGTTATGAACGAATTACACGAATCCGTCGTCTATTTAATATTCTGTTAAGGCAAAGCACAAGTAAGGTAGTATGAAGACTATTACAAGGCCCCTAAGAGTATATTAAATGCGTGTGAAATACCTTAAGAGGGATCAACCACATAAGGGGCAAGGTAGCATGAAGACTGTTACCCTATGGTATCCTTTTTACGCACTCGCGTTTCCCTAGATGTGTCAACAGCGATACAGACAAAAGCTGGTTTTCTAAGGCTTAACGCGCACATTCATCAACAAGAAGCAACAGTAAAAGGATCTACAATATGACTTTCATGCAATCATAAGCAAATACAAAGGAGGGTTTAGCATCGCATGTTATAAAGGAAGTAAGAAGATAAATCAATCACACAACACATAGACATATTGAATGATTAATGATGAATAACCTTAACTGAATTAAAATATAGATCCAAGGTAGTACAATAGGGTATTGAGGCCCTATAAACGACCTATGAAGCTGCTATGTGGAAAACTAGAAGGGGGTTGAATAGTTTAACGCTTTTTAAATTAATGTTATGTTTGTTTATAAAAATTTAGATTCGACTTTGTGTGATCTCAATATGTGCACAATATGAACAATACAAATATGTAAGTAAATGACAAGTAAATATGAAAGACAAGAGGTAAGAGTTAGAAAGATCAAACCACAACACAAGGATTTATAGTGGTTTGGTAACGAAGCACCTCTTCGCCCTACTCTACTCCTCGAGCACCAAACTCGAGAGTTATCTTCACTATGTCAACAAACTCCCTTTAGGCGGAGAAAACAGTACACGACTTAGCTTATACCAATTTCTGACACTAAGCGAAATGTCGAGTTTTAATCCTAGCTAGAACCAATCTATCACGACTAAACATACCACTTTACGACAATTCACAACTTGGCTTCACTTCACAACTTTTCTCTACTTTATAACTTCACTTTGCTTCACAACTTCACTTCACCAAGATACTACTACGATCACACCAATCTATCACTACTTACTAAGATCACTCCGATCTAACTATACTTACAATGATCACAACAATCTACTTATTGTATACAACTATGATACACACCTTTACAATATACACGAATGATTTACAAGATATAACACAACTACACAACTATACCAACTATACTATAACATTTCTTGATTTGATGATAAGAAGTATTCTTCTCTTGTACTTGAGGAATTAAGCTTGGATCACTTAGAAACAAAGCTTTATGATTAAATGATCAAAGGAAAGAAAGGAGTGTATAAACTGATTTAGAACAAAAAGAAAGTGTGTGCAAAAGGTGAGAAAAACAGTAAGGAATAGCCCATTATTTATAGGCCAGCTAAGCTGAATTTTTGTCTGGGCGGTCCCCTTAAATAGGGGCCGGTCCCCTTAATTATTAAGGGGACCGCCCTTATAATTAAGGGGGCCGCCCAGGCCAGACGCTCTCTTTTTTGTCTTTTCTAGAGGAGGTGTTTTCTGGAACATTTCTAGCCGTTTTTAGGTATAAAATTTGAATTCAAAATATTTATTTTGAATAAAACATTTCTTTTAAATCCTAAAATGTTTTGTAAAAGTTATAAAAATATTTGTGACATTTTTATAAAAAATATGAGGCTGAATAAAAATTCATTTGATCATGAAATGCATTAAGCATATGTTTATTCATACCTTTAAGTGATTAAAATTTTAAAATGAAAATTTACTACTAATTACTTGTTTACAAATAATTTTTCATTAATCGTTCTTATATTTTGTGATTATCAAAACGTAGAGAGATCAAAAAATATTAATATTGTTTTTAGGCATTATTTCTATCAACAATCTCCCCATTTTTGATGATTATAAAATCTAAACTCATTAAATGAAAATTTAGTTTTAAACAAGTATTTATTGAGTTTATTTCTATTTCTTCCCCTTTTTGTAGAATCAAAAAGGCTTCGTCGATGAATGTTAGAAAAGTCGACGAAATGAACGCTCCCCCTTGATGTGTATTCCCCCTCGTTCGAGGTCACCAAGGAATCGAGCTAGTGATAACTTTGCTACAAAACAAGTTAGAAGAACAAGACAACTATCTCTAACATGTAGCAAATAGGAAAAATATTTAAACATGTTGATAATGCTTAACAAGTATCAAGTTATTTGTGTAAACTAATAATCACAAATATATATCAACAAGGCTTAACTTTTATGGATATGAAAAATTCAACCAACCAAAAAGAAAACAAGTGCATAAAAAATATGAGACTAAGGAGCATTCATTAAACATAAAAATTGTGTATAACCAAAGATCATTCATTTAACATAAAGAATTGTGTATAAAAACACAATCATGCATACATGAAATATAGATAATATGCTTGAAGAATATTAGTACAACATACATAAAAGATTAACTACAAATGTCCTAATATTCACCCGTTCAAAAAAAAATGTCCTAATATTCATAGAATTCTATAGGACTTGCTTGCAAAAGGTTTGGTTGACAATTATTTAAAAATGGCTAAACATGGTGTATGTTTAGTTTGGTGAAAGAGATGGTGGTGGTGGTGAGTTGGGTGGTGGAGGTTGTGAAAGCATGTAATACATATAAGCATAATAATTTATGTGATACGGATTTTAACAAGCATGGATTAGTATGTAACACAGATGCTACATCTGATGATATGGCACTTCAATACTAGTCCCATGGTATGATTTTCATTTTTTAATGGATACCATGTCGACTATATCTTGTGGCTTAACTGAGAGCATATGTTGCGTTATACCTTAAAGAATAAGCAATACTTTACACTATTTGGAAGCTGCAAAAACTGATTGTTGAGTCATACAGTTGATATCACACACCTTAACTGACGATATAACAAGCGTGTTAACTATTGAGATAAGCACGTCATAAACAAACAATCCTACATCGATATTCAAGAACTTCATTAATTGAATTCTAGAAATAAGTATTCCTTACCAATATCGAAAGATCAAGCTAGTTTGAAATTAATGAAATCTATGCCTTGCGTTCTAACAAGTCCGATAGTCTATCATGATGAGCGGGCATGTTTCGTCACCTCCATACATTATCATGCATTTAGATCTTCTATAACTTGGATATGGGATGTAATCACAAATTTTTATCTGAAAACGGAACCTTTTTAATAAGTTATATATACAATATAAATTATGTCATCTATATTTTGCATGTTTATATCTATGACTAATATTTCTCATACCTAAATTAAGTTCATCATTGTTGAATCAACAATACTGGAATATTGACTGAACTCCGACAAATATGACGTGATTGGTAGCGATACCTTTGATACTATACAGGATGTTTGCGACTCACTCCGCGACTCACAAGCATCATCACTTTATGGATACGCACGTCCATCAATGATCTGTAAGTGATTTTGATGTACTACAATCCTTAGTCCTTTGAGACTGCAAGATCAGTCTTGCATAGTTGGATAATCCCTTTCATGCTGTAAGTTTCAGTTCTCACCGCCAAAGGTAGCTAATGGACTATGTTCAGAATGATTGTGAAAAGCATGGTGACATGACAACTTGTAGTCAATAAAGAATTTAGTTCCTTCAATCGTTGAAGTATAAGATGCACTGGGCCATCATAGGGTTAATCCAAATGTATGTGTGGGCCACAACCCCAAAACTCAGGTAGACTAAGTCTAAATGCATATTTGGTCCTCTTTGTGATTAATCATATATACGAGAAACAGAATCGTTAAATAATGGAATTGTTAGCCTTAATTATATTAAGTCAAACAAGAATGTTATCGGTCTTATAAAGTAAAATTGGGGTGTCGTGTACTTGTAATCGCAAGTCGGTATCAAAACGGCCTTGGATTTGTAATCGTAATATAGGTCCGTGTTTCGGGCTCAAAGCCCAAGATATGCCACGCCCGGCACAAGTAGAAAAGCCCATAAGCCTACATGTTGGCTAGGGGTATAAAAGAAACCCTCTCCACACATAGAGAGGGTGTTGGTTGCATTTCTTTCATTTGTAATCCACCATTTCTCTTTCTAATCTAAGTTTCCAAGTTTTTATTATTCCTTCTTTTCTTTCTTTCATTTTCGGCTCATCATAGGGCTTATTTGGGTTTGATTATTAGTTGTGAAAGGATTAGATTATAGGACAAACATGTGGTATCACTCGCCAAGGGGTGTTTAGTGTTTGATTTTTGTGGTTTAGATAAGCAAACCGTGGCTTATTTTTCTTAATAAGCCCACGGTTCAAAAAGCTAGGAGCTTATTGGCTTATTAACCTTATTCTCTCTTTGTTCTTCATGTTCTTCAAAACTCGTGAAGACAAAGAACTTGATAAAGTCATTGCTTTAGAAAACAAAGTCAAGGTTTTGAATGATATTGTATATAAATCGGCCAATCTGTTCAAACAATGAATATGCTTAATCGTAATTGTAAAACGAGTTTTGCAAAACCTGAGTTCCTCAAGAAAGCTCAAAGAGCGAATCTCGTACGCTATGATTATACGTTTGCTACTTGCGATTCATGTTACCCTGAATCTGACAAAACGATTCGTCTTGACAAAGAAAAGTTCGATCAAAAATACAGCGATTTAATCAGACCGTTGTTGATTATGACCAAGTTGAAAAAGTCTATAAGATTTGTTTCGTATCCACAAACAAAAAAGTCGCCTAGATACAACACTATTTTCTCAATAATGTTCAAGATGAGTCATAACATCTTCTAATAAGGAATTTTCCAAAGAGTCTTTTTCGTAAACAAACTACTTGTTAAAAAACGAATGGATAATCCTTTCCTTGGGAGAAAAAAGTGTAAAAGCTCTAAAGAACTATTTCAAGATTAAAAAGAAGTGTTGACACATTTTTGATGGAGTGGAACGTTGCAAACAAACAATCGCTAAAAGAACATATTTTGGCAACATAGATCCGTTCATTCAAAACACAATCGAAGGAATTTTTTGCCCACAAATTAGGAGAATAAATGCGGACTTAGAAAAATTTCACTTGTGTTTGAACGAGAAAATGGTTGCTGATTTGAGATACTTTAATTCACTTGAACATGAATGATAGACACCATCAAATCTCAACTGGAAACGTCAAAAAACACAGTTTTTTGAATGAAATCGAAAACCGACTTTCAAGGGAAATTACTATGCAGATTACAATAAGCAATACTGGTGTTACACTATCTGGATGAAGTTACTAATATGCAATGTGATTACTTACGAAACTTTAGGAAAAATGTTAAACATCTGAAAAGAGCTTTCAAAAAGAGAACAATTTCAAATGAGTTTTAAAAAAGCTCTTCAGAAACATGCGATTAACCTTGAACTTTATTTACAACAGTGCGAAAGAAAAGATAAAAAATACAAATCTTGCAAAGAAATCAGTCAAAGATATATCTGAAAGAACGTGAACAACTAATATGAAATTCAAGAACTTGAAAGCTCATTATACAAGACAAAGGAATTGCCAATAAAGATGAGTTGAGAAACTCATATAAAAGATGAAAGGAAAATATGTGAAACATAAGTTTGAAAAATCATCGCCTCATTGCGCTACAACAACATAGCGATATCCTATTTAAAAGTCAAAGACAATCAATTTTAGGTACGCGTATACACATACTCACTCTCTCAATATTCTTACTATTAGCAATCCCACAGAGACGATATCAAATACAGACATCATGCAGTACTAATGAATAACTCCTACTCACACCAAAGATTCACCATGACAAGACATAGTCATCCAACAACCTGACACCGATGACTAACTCACTATTCTGATCTCAGCAACAAAATGACTGAGCTAGCCTTACACATGTCCATATCCGGAAACAGATCACACGGAGCGACAATAGTGACTCCACCAGAGCTACCAACAGCGCGGACACACAAGAGTGTGCACACAATCACCGTAAGCGAAGCACGACACACCACCAGGCGCACTGTTCACCCAGACTTCTTCGGCACACAAAACTCAACCAGGCAGATCATAGCGTCCTCTCCTCTCAATACAGCTCGCCACGTCTCCATTACCAGACCTCTGTACCACACAGTTAAGCTGATTCACTGCTACACGTTCTCTTCAGGCTAGATCATTCAACGGCGATGTAGTCTACGACTTCAGATTAACGAGATCACTCTCCTTACTGCACAGATGCAGATGAAGGCAAACGTCAGTCAAAGATATCAGTCAGACTGTCCCACGCTAGTCAGTGTAATATTTCTCACTCAGATTACGAGCTCTGCACATCAAAAACTACACGTCGTGTAGCTTATACAATAGTAATCATAAGCTATCTATGAGTGATATATTCTTCCATCATTGCAGCTCTTCATAGAGACTCTCTACATTATGAGAGAGTCTAGTAGTCACTCTGTAGACAACATTTGTGCTAGGTCATTCGCAATCATGCGTCATCAACTGAGTGAGTTTACTACAATTAATCGATCTGATGAGACGTGTACACAACACACCTCTATCGTAACTAACAGTACAACCAGAAAGACTGCGAGGACCTATCATTATAGTCTAGTGAACCCAAGCATAATGTGAACCAATCTGTTGCAGACATCCATAAAAATTGTTCTGCCACAGACTACAAAATAATAAAGCCCCTCTCGTAATTCACCCGCTCCAATCTGGATCCTCGACGTGTAATCCTGAATAAAGCACATATTGTTAATGATTGTGAGGAAACAATTATTTTCATGAATTAGTTATGACACATATATTAAATTACACTTTAGTTGAGGCACATATAGAACATTTAACAATTTTATTTTCCCATCAAGGTTCACTATTCTTGATTTGGTTGCCACAGCTTGGTCTCCATTTGGAAACCCCATGAGACAATGTACTACATCTCTAACTTCGGTTAAACAACAAAGGCTTCCTGTCATATGTTATGATGCTCTAGTGTCAATAATCCAAGTTAAATGATCAAAGTTCTTACCCTAGCTCCAAGGCACCAGACACCGAGGCTGCATTTGCATGAGGTTGTCCTCCACGTCCACGACCTTCTGGTGGGTTTGGTTTTTGTTGTTGTGTCATTGTGCCTTTTCTTTTTCCCTCAAATTTCGGCCGATCTCCCCACCATTAAGGATATCCATTAATGTCAAAACAACTATCAATAAGATGACCAGGTTTATTGCAATTAGTGCAACTTATGGTCTTATCCTTGCCTCTAACACGTGCTCTCGATCCGATTGAGGTCTTAACCGCAAAGCTCATAACTTCGCGTTTAGTTTCATTCCCTCGATTAGCGGTACGTAGGCTTTCTTCTTAAATCATAGTAGAATACACATTGTTCAAAGTTGGCAATGGATCCATTGCAAGCAGATTTAAACGAGTTTGTACATAGGTTTTATCTTCTAAACCCATGAGAAATTGATGCACCAGTTCTTCTTCTCTCTTCTTTTCTAATTTTCTAGCAATATCACAAACACACACTACTACAAAAACAGCATTTACCCACGGACTTTTCCCACGGAAAAAATCTCGTGTGAAATTTCCCACGGAATACCCACAAATTACCCACCGAATTGGTGTAAATTGTTGACCAAGTTTTCGTGTGAAATCCGTGTGAAATCCGTGGCAAATTTCCCACTATTCTTGTTGATTCGACATCCGTGGGAAAATTGTGGCAAATTTCACACATATTTGCCACGGCTACAGATTTCCCACAGATTTCCCACAGATTTTGACTATCGTTTGTTAGTTTACATGTGACCAATTTCACACGATTATGTCCGTGGGAAAGTCGTGGGTAATTTCCCACAGATTACTCACCAAGTTGATAAATCCGTGGGAAATACGTGGGTAATTTCCCACAGATTTCCCACAAAAATACCGTCTTTACGTTTCTGCCTACTTCCGCATTCCCACGTTACTTAGTATGTGTTCATATGTGTTTGTAGTTTAATATCATATGTGTTTGTTGATTAACGTAACTATTTATGTGAGTATCGCAAGTATACGTGTTGGTTTAGGTATAACCTTTTGTGTAACAAATCGTTACGTGTGTATGAATATCTACACGTGTGTGTTCCACATGTGCGTTTATGACATTCATTGTATGCGTTGATGTTTAGTATGTAAGTATACGAACTTGTATACGCCTGAACGTGTAACCATATCGTAAAAGTAAAAGAAAACGATTATGTCCGTGGGAAAGTCGTGGGTAATTTCTCACAGATTACCCACCAAGTTGATAAATCCGTGGGAAATACGTGGGTAATTTCCCACAGATTTCCCACAAAATCCGTCTTTACGTTTTTCATACTTACGCATATCCCACGTTATTAGTATGTGTTTCATATGTGTTTTGTAGTTAATATCTTATGTGTTTGTTGATTAGTAAACTATTTATGTGAGTATCGCAAGTATACATGTTGGTTTAGGTATAACCTTTTGTGTATACAAAGCGTATACGTGTGTATGAAAATCTTAAACGTGTGGGTTCCCACCATGTGGTTTATGACATTCATTGTATGCATTGATGTTTAGTATGTAAGTATACGAACTTGTATACGCCTGAACGTGTAACCGTATCGTAAAAGTAAAAGAAAATGATTATGTTCGTGGGAAAGTCGTGGGTAATTTCCCACAGATTACCCACCAAGTTGATGAATCCGTGAGAAATACGTGGGTAATTTCCCACAGATTTCCCACAAAAATACCGTCTTTACGTTTCTGCCTACTTACGCATTCCCACGTTACTTAGTATGTGTTCATATGTGTTTGTAGTTTAATATCATATGTGTTTGTTGATTAACGTAACTATTTATGTGAGTATCGCAAGTATACATGTTGGTTTAGGTATAACCTTTTGTGTAACAAATCATTCCGTGTGTATGAATATCTACACGTGTGTGTTCCACATGTGCGTTTATGACATTCATTGGAGGCTGTGTTTTGTATCAATCGGTCCATGTAGATACGTGTAGTGTTACTCACTTTTAGTTTTATCACTTTGTAATAAAAAATGTGTGCATCTAATTATGTAAAACCTTACATCTAAGTACTTTGTTTAGTTTTGGAGATGGAAAGTTGAATAACATTTTAAGCAAACACACATGTGTCTTATTGTGCTATGTATTTGCACCTTATTTACAGGTTACTGGACTGTTGAACAACATGCAATTGCACGCTCAACAAACTGCTTAAGAGGATAACAATTGTACTTTCACAGTGTTTGTCGCCCCTATAAGAAGTGACATGCTTATGCAAAAGTCCAACGCGTCTAAGCTTTCACTCAACCACAATCGTGAAGAAGTGTCGTGATTTACAAAAATGGGTTTGAATTCAAACCCTTCAAGACGTTAACGGAATTACAAGCAGAGGAAGATGATCAGTTCCGTATGCATTTAAACGCTTACATATTGCAGGTTATTTGTTTCTGCTTCACGTTTTTATATATCATATTAAATCTTATTTTTTTTATACAAACTTCCATACAAATTACAGATATAGTCTTAGGGATGTACAATATGTTGTCATTGTACCACCATGTATGTTTGCACTAATAAAAGTAGTAGTTTTAAATTCATAGTTTCTTTTTATAATTAATGAAATAAATGGACTCATATGTAGGTAGTTTGGAACTGTTTACGCGTGTCATTTGTAAGTTGGCATTTGACAGTGGCTTAATGAGTAGTATGCCGGATTGCTTGTTAAAAACAATTTAGAGATCTTAAGAATTCTGATATGCTGTCATTAACGTTTACATACTTTTTTAATTACGACTATTGCGTAACTACATCGAACAGAGGTCACGTGCTTAGTGCCTGATTGACGATGGATCCAGCTTTTGGGCTAACAGGTACAATGAGATCTGGGAGTATCTACGCCACACACACATGCTCACCTTATGAGGTTTGTCTACTTTCGTTATTCTCACATCGTTTGAGTTTGTTATTCTGATGAGTTATACATTAATGTGTGTAATTGGATGTAATAGGAGATACGAATTCTGAAAAAGCAAAACGATGATCTAAAGAAAAAGATGGAAGACGCGGAGGCTCAAAGAGTAGCAGACCAACTCGCTTTGCAGAAAACACTCAATCTCCCCGAGCTACTGAATCGGATCCTAGTCATAGCTAGTCTAGTCTGATTTGGCATCAGGCTTTAGTTTTTGTATTAGAGCTATTGGTGTCGAAAAAATTTCGGATGTTGCGTCGTCGCATACGTTGCTACCTTGTCTTTTGGATTACGGATTTATGTCTATCGGCGACACATTTATGCATTTTGGTTACCGGATTTGTTTATTTTAGTGATTTATTAATGGTTTATTGTCTCAAATATTAATTTTTTCATATTTATAGATTCTGGATTCCGGAAAATCTTCGATTATAAAATGAATACCACGGAATTTAGCCACGTGTTTCCCACGGATTAATCACAAAATTTTCACATCTTTATGTGGGAAATTTGTGATAAAACAGTAGGAAATTTGTGGAAAATTGTTGGTAAAAAATGTGTGAAATCAGTGGAAAAATATTCATGAGAAATCAGTGGAAAATAACCGTGGGATATATGGGCACATTTGTTAGAAAAAAATGTGGGAAATCAGTGGGAAAATTTTCGTGAGAAATCAGTGGGAAATAACCGTGGGAAATCTGTGGCAAAAATATGAAAAATGGTTGATAGACAACGTGGGAAATCCGTGGGAAATAGTCAAAGTTTCCGTGAAATCAGTGGAGGGAAACCATTTACCCACGAGGTGCATCGACTAATTCGTGGGAAATACTGTGGATTAAGAGCCCTTTACCCCACGGGATTTCCCCGGATGTTACCGTGGGAAAATACCCAGTTTTTGTAGTAGTGCACTTGCCACATTTACATAGTGGGAATTGTTCGTAATTGATCAATTCATCCCAAATCACCTTAAGCTTACCATAGTAAGAGACAATCGACAAGCCTTCTTGTCTATAACCTGCTAATTCAGATTTGAGTTGCTGAATTCTCGGTCCATTGGCAACCGAGAACCTTTCTTTAATATCTTTCCACAACGCACTCGCTTCCTCCACATACGAGATCGTTGTCCTTAGTGATGGTTCAATTATGTTCATGATCCATGACACCAACATGGACTGAACAGTCCACTAATCTTCTAGTTCAGATGCTCCAGTCGTTTGTTTGATGGTTTCATCAATGAAACCAAATTTCCGCCTAACCCGTAGCGATGCCTTCATAGCTCGAGCCCATTCTTCGTAATTAGGTCCACGCAATTGCACTTGCGTGATGATATTGCCTGGGTTATCATTCGAACCCAAGTAATAAGGGGAGTTCGTCACTTTGCCAGATCCAGCAGCTCCATCCTTTAGGCTTTTGTCATTCACCATGTTTCTTTGAAAGATTTACACGATGGTGGTAACAAGATAACCTTAGAGGCTCTGGTACCATGAAACACCAGAGAACCACTGGTTCTTCTATTCCATTGATCACATTATTTATACACGAGAGTACAATCTTCTAAACTATTAAACATATATGCTAATAACTAAAATGATACTATTGCCTAATTTACAAATGCTATTGTCAAATATACAGTAAGACAATATATATACCAAATATATATTATTCCAACATAATCCGATTAAATCTTCTTTTTTTTTCCTTCCGATTTCCTAGCTATAGTTTCTAGAACTTCTGGATAAGGGTGTGCATGAAACCGAAAAACGGAAACTAAACCGAAAAAAACAGAACTACCAAAAATAAAAACCCGAAACCGATTGAAAAACCAATGGTTCAGGTTTTGGATTTTGGAAAAATCAAAGTTTTTGGTTCAACTTGGTTTTAGCATAAAAAAACGATAGGAACCAAACCGATGTTTGTAGATAAAATACATTGAACCGAACTAATCCACACCTTATAACTGAACCAATAGTTTATATACTACAAAGATAATTATTTTCAAAACTTAATAGTTCATCTTTATCAGTTATCACTTATAATATCTTACTATTTTAATTAGAAAAAAAACTTAGTTTGTTATATCGAAGCTAATGGACAATGAATATGCTCCGCCAAATTAACTATATTATGCCGAGTAACTACTATTTGTTAAGATACTTCTTGAACATGTCATTTAGGACAAATAATAATTTCTTTTCTGAAGGTTTTTGTGTTTTTAAGTTTTTATCGTTGTTATTGTGTTGCTTTATGACACATAAACATTATTTTTAGATTTTTTATTGTCATTGTTGAGTTTTTTGTTTTTTTGTTTGGATAGTTTCTTTAAGCTTTGAAGGTGTTATTTTATGATATATTCCAAATCGACTTTGTAAAATCAAAGCTCGATAAATCGTATAAAAACTTAAAAACCGAAAATACAAATCGAAAAACCAAACCGCACAAAATCGAAACCGAACGATTTCTAAAATTAAAAATAAAAAACCGTGCTCACCCCTACTTTCGGATGCTCTTGTCTTGATGTAATGGATGGTTGTCTTGCTTGACCTTTGTATGTGGTTAAATGTGTGATGGGGATGGGCTAAGCTTTTATTTCTTAGGTAAATATGTCTTGTTGGGCCTCTGCCAGTAGCAGTCCCATAAAACATATAAAAGTTAACCGGAAGTTATTAATCTAAATCTAAGTCATTACAACGATAATTCACAATATTAATAAAAGAGTAAAATGCAAAAAAGTGTCCCACTACTTTGGCCAAAATGCAGGCGCAATCGCTACTGTTTGACAATCGCAGAGACCGTTTCTGTAAGAACTTTATGGTTGCAAATTCAGTCCATGACTAAAATACTCTTATCTTCTTCATCTTTACATTTCTATTTACACGGTAGTTCGGTCGTATCATTTTGACCAGGGATTGAATTTGCAACCTTAATTTCAAGGACGGTTTCTACACTTTTCAAATGGTAGGGACTGCACCCGCAGTTTGGTCAAAATATAGAGACAATTTTTGCAATTTCGTTTATAAAAATGGTAGGAACTGCACCCTTAAAATCCCTACAAGGATGGTTTCTGCACTTTCCAAATGGTAGGGACTGCACCCATAGTTTGGCCAAAATATAGGATAATTTTTGAATTTTTTTTACATAAATTTATCTTTTGGCAACTACAGTTTCTGACCAATAGCTGACTAATTCACAAGATTTAATTACATCACACATACACAAGTGGTTAACACCCATGCCTCTAGAGATAAAGGTTAAGAGTTCGATTCTTACCTCTTGCAAGGCCGTAACTCCTTTTCTACCTTTGGTAGAACCGGAAGCAGCCTCTCTACTTTTGGTATAGGTAAGGATGTCTACGTCTCAACCTCCCTCATACACCGTGAAAGATGATATTAGGACATATAACCCGTGAAATACTTTATTGGGAGTTACTTTTTACACATACTCAAAACGGAAAGGTTGACGTGACCTTCTGAGTAAATACTCCGTATTTCAATAGCAATTTCCATTATGTATATCTATACTACTATATAAAGCATTTAAGACATTCTAAATATAGAAGTCTTATAAAAATTAAGACAAAAAAGATTTCTTTAATAAGAAACTACAACAACTCTATAAAAGTTACATTTTGGAAATTAATTTTCTTTAATTATTTGAACTTGTAACACCTCCACTTATGATAGAGCTTATTTCAACCGTTTGAAAACTTGTAACAACCAATAGTAAAAGCCCTCAAGCCCTGGGTATTAAAACTAAATAAAAAAGAGCTAAACATTTACAATTACGCCTTACGTAATGCAAAATCAAATTATGTCATCACGAAAAACATGTAACTAAAAAACATTTGTCGCTGGAAATTTAGTTACAGGGTACCGCCGCTGTAACGCGCGGGTACCCTGCTAGTTCTTCTTATAGGGTCCATTTAAGTTGTTGATAATTTCTCGAGATTAAGAAGAAAATCATGCAACTTTTATAGCCAATGAAACATCCATTTTGTAATTGATCCTTTACCAGTAAGCATTCTTTTTTAGAGAAGCTCATCAATCATCACTTTAAATCGATGCATAGAAAGCATGTGGTTGATAATTAAATTGAAACGAGTATTTTAGCCCGCGAGGTGTTCGAAATCACTTTAAATCGATGCGTAGAAAGGCTGTGTTCAAAATCGACGAATTCATTTGACGCTTTTTCTATCGAGTTGTTTGTCTAAAGATGTATTATGTGCATCGGGAATATAAATTTTTTGTTGATTTCATTTTAACATCAATATACATACATTCATTTTCAACTTTAAATATGGCGTTGTATGTGTTCCAAACAATGTTATTCATATTGTGGTCGATGTGGGATACATATAAATTGTGGAAACTAGAAGGGGGGTTGAAGAGTTTACAGGTTCTTTTTGTGTTTGTAAAAGTTTGCTTTCAAAATACTTAGATTCGAGTTGTATGTTCAATCAATCAACAATATGAATCAATAATTTAAATATCTAAACTAATACTAAATAACAATCACAACAATATAAAGAGATGAGAGAAGGAACAATCAAACCAAGACACTAAGATTTATAGTGTTTCGGCTACGAAGCTCTTCTTCGTCTTACTCCACTCCCCGAGTATCCTATTCGAGATTTTACTATGTCAACAAGCTCCCTTCAGGTGGAGAAAACCATTTACACGTTGCTTACGTTGTTTTCTAACACTAAGCTAAATATTGAGTCCTAATCTTAGCTAGAACCAATCTACCACTTCACAAACACTATACGCTCACGAGATCTACACTATCAGATTTACACACAATTACACAAGATAATTACAATAGAGATTTGATACATAGAAGAAGAGAGGAGAAATCACTAAATAACAATTTGTTTCTTGGTGAATACGAATGTTCTTCTTTTGCACTTATAGAAAGGATAAATGAGGTGAAGAGATTAGATCACTTGAAACAAGATCAAAGGATGTTAGTGATCAAGAGATTTAGAGAGAGAAAGAAGGTTTTTAGAGAGATAAAGTTATCTAAAAAATTCGTGCAAAGAGGTATGTTTTTCAGGTGAGAATGGAGCAGTATTTATAGGCAGGAAAACCCAACGGTCACTGCAGGCGGTCCTGGCAGTCTCAGATATATCTGGGGGCCACCAAACCTATAAGGGGGCCGCTCATTAGACTACGCTCTTGTTTTTATCTTTTTGTGGGGAATGTTTGTATCTGTTATGGAACCTTCCATTTTGGGGGAAAAATTTGAATTTCAAATTTAAGTTTTAAATAAAACTTTTCTTTTAATTAGAAAATATTTTGTATATATATATTTTTGTGAAAATACTTTTGTAAAAATGCGATGGTTAAGAGAAAAATATTTTCTTGATCACTAATCATGCTTAATGATTTGTTTGTCCATACCTTAAGTGATTACTATTCTTAGAAATGGAATTTTACGATTAATAATTTGTAAACGTTTATTTTTATCGTAAACGTTTTTACATTTTGTTATTATCAAAACATTGTGAGGTTGAAAAATATAAATAACGTTTTTAGACATTATTTGTATTAACAATCTCTCTCTTTTTGATGATGACAAAATATAAACTCATTTTGTATAAAATTAAAGGTTTCAAATTATTAATGAGTTTTCATTCCATTTCTCTCCCTTTTGTCGAATTAAAAAAGAATGATTGTCGAATTGTTGTAGAAAGAAAGAAGTCAATGATATCAAGACTCCCCCTTGATGTATGCTCCCCCTCGTCTGGGGCATCAAGGGATTGATCTTACAAAAAATGTTTGCGACAAAACAAAGTTAGAGGTACAAGTGCAAGGCAATATATTTCCAACTAGTAGCATTATAGCAATTCATGCAAGTTAAATCATAACTTAATTTATTCATCACTTAAGAAACTCATACAAGAAGCATTGATTGCAATTAAAACTAAATAAGAAATAAGATAAAGTCATACTATTATGGTATGAATCATTACAAGACAAAGTAGATAAGCATAAAGCAAAAACATATTAAGGCATAGAGCTACACTAGTGGATTCTTAAAATGTAAAAGATGCCACAAGCGAAAGATGGTTTGTTTATTATTAAGGAAAATTAAGCATTCGAGAGTGCTCAATTATGGCGAGGAGGTTGTTATTGAGGATGGAAATTGAGTGGAAGAACCAATGATAAGAGATTTGATACGATTAAGGTCATCTTTTAATGTATCAAATAGATTTTGGGTTTCCAAGCAACAATGACAAAACTTCAAATGAAAGTTTACTTGATCTAAAGAAGGTAGAGGGATATATGGTGAGGTAGGAGGTGATGGACTTGTGGCTTCAATTGCTTGTTAGAGGTTAATGTCAAGCAGATTTGATAAGTGATGAATTTCATTGAGGTTTTGAGTTAAGTTTTGTGGAGGTGAAGAGGATGGAAAAGAGTTGGTAAAGATGGGAGAGGTAGGTAAAGGCCCTTTTGTTGAAGGAGAAGGTGGCGAGAGGGGAAGGTTATGACTTTGCCTCTAAGGATTTAGAATGGTTTTTTGGTGTTTTCGTGAGTAATCATGAGAGGATTTCTTCGAGGATGACATGTGGATTATGAAAAGAAATGAGAAATTTGGAAGATTTGAATAAGATGATGTTAAATAGGTGAAGTTTATGCAAAGCATGGTTTTGGAGAGGGAAACATCTAAAAGATGTTTGGTTTATTTAGGAAAGGTACAGCTGTGGCTAGAGTAGATAGGGACAGGAATGCTAAAAAGGAGGAGACAAGAAGAATTTAGTGACTTCCTCTGTTGGCGGTCCTGTAAACATGTGGCGGTCCCATATATATTTGGGGGCCGCCGTGTATTTTAGGGGGCCGTTTTTTGGAAAGTTACAAAATTCTCCATATGTCGCTTGTTTTAGAATTACCCAAAAATGAGAAGGTTTGAAGGAAGATTATGGCATTTCCTATATTTTCAAGAATCACATAAGCTAGCTAAAAAGAAAAGCATGCAATGTGTCCCGGTGGAAGTATATAAATGACATAAAAGTCTATAAAATATCACATAGCAAGCATGAGTAATGACTAAGAGAAGTTATACACGGACTAGAGTAACCTAGATGATAGTCAAAGTAAAATTACATATTAATAATAATAGTACATATGTCTTAGCATATTTGGGTGGACAAATGGAAGGAGAAAATTTAGTAAGATGTAGAAATATCTCAAACACATGTCGAGGTATCTGATTCATCACTTGTGACTTCTTCAGAAAATATGAAGATGATTGCTTGAAGATGATTAGGATGAACCCAAGATTTCATGGATGGCCAATACAATATATATTTTGATTTTTGTAGATGAGGATTGATTTTGATGAGGTGATCGTATAGACGATTTAGAATCATTCAAAATGGCATTGGAGAATTTGGTTGATTTTTAATATTTTTAACTCGTTTGGTTAGAAAATAAGCAAAGTTAAAGGGAGTACTTGTTAGAATGCAATACATCATGTGACATGATGATGCGAGAAGAAAATTGGAGTTATTTTGAATGCCAAAGACGTTTTCTTAAATGATTTCATTCCAAGATCTCATGTTATGACGAAGCTCTTTTTTGAGAATTTTGTTTGGAAAAATGGTTTGTCCAGTTGTTGTAATAGATTGAATAATTTCATTTGGTGTTGGAATGTGTGTTTGGTAAGGGGTGTGTGGAAAACTAGAAGGGGGGTTTAATAGTTTACCGCTTTTTAAATTAATGTTATGTTTGTTTATAAAAACTTAGATTCGATTTTATGTGATATCAATATGTGCACAATTTTAAACAATACAAGTAAGTATATAAGTAAATATGAAAGACAAGAGATAAGAGTTAGAAAGATCAAACCACAACACAAGGATTTATAGTGGTTTGGTAACGAAGCACCTCTTTGCCCTACTCCACTCCCCGAGCACCAAACTCGAGAGTTCTCTTCACTATGTCAACAAACTCCCTTTAGGCGGAGAAAACCATACACAACTTTGCTTACACCAATTTCTGACACTAAGCGAAATGTCGAGTTTTAATCCTAGCTAGAACCAATCTATCACGACTAACCACACTACTTCACAACAACTCACAACTTTGCTTCACTTCATGACTTGTCTTTGCTTCACCACTTATCTTTACTTCACAACTTCTCTTCTCTTCACAACCAAGACACAACTACGATCACACCCATTACTTACACAGATCACCCTAATCTAGCTATACTTACAATAATCACCACAATCTACTTAATATACACAACTATAATACACACCTTCACAATATATACAAATGATTTACAAGATCTAACACAACTACACAACAATACCAACTAAACTATAACACTTCTTGACTGAGGATCAAGACGTATTCTTCTCTTGCACTTGAGGAATTAAGCTTGGATCACTTGGAAACAAAGCTTTATGATTAAATGATCAAATGAATGAAAGGAGAGTATAAACTGATTTAGAACAGAAAGAAAGTGTGTGCAAAATGTGAGAAAATCAGTGGGGAATAGTCCAGTATTTATAGGACAAGTCTGAGACTTTCTTTTATGTCTGGCCGTTCCCCTTAAATTAAGGTGCCGGTCCCCTTAAAATTAAGGGGGCCGCCCAGCCCAGGATCCCTTTTTGTTTTTCTGGGGGAGGTGTTTTCTGGAACATTTCTAGCCGTTTTTGGGTAGAAAATTTGAATTCAAAATATTTATTTGAATAAAACATTTCTTTTAAATCTAAAAATGTTTTTGCAAAAGATATAAAAATATTTGTGACATTTTTATAAAAAGTGTGAGGTTAAATAAAAAATCCTTTGATCATAAAATGCCTTAAGCATTTGTTTATTCATACCTTTAAGTGATTAAATTTTTAAAATGAAAATTTACTCTTAATTACTTGTTTACGAATAATTTTTCATTAATCGTTTTTACATTTTGTGATTATCAAAACGTAGAGAGGTCGAAAGATATTGATAACGTTTTAGGCATTATTTCTATCAACAATCTCCCCCTTTTTGACGATTACAAAATTTAAACTCATTAAATGTAAAATTATTTTTAAATAAGTATTTAGTGAGCTTTATTTCTATTTCTCTCCCTTTTTGTAGAATCAAAAAGACTTCATAGATTAATGTTAGTAAAATCGAAGGAATAAATGCTCCCCTTTGATGTGTACTCCCCCTCGTTCGAGGGCACCAAGGAATCGAGCTATGGTAACTTTGCTACAAAAACAAGTTAGAGGAACAACACCAATGTTTCTAACATATAGCAAAGAAAGGAAAAATATCTAAACATGTTGATAATGCTTAACTAGTTTCAAGTTATTTGTGTAAACTAACAATCACAAATATATATCAACTAGGTTAAATTTTTATGGATGTGAAAAAAAATTCAACCAACCAAAAAGAAAACAAGTGCATAAAAAATATAAGACTAAAAGTCATTCATTAAACATAAAAATTATATATAAAACACAATCATGCATACATCAAATGGAAATAATATGCTTGAAGCATATTAGGACAACATACATAGAATTAAACTACAAAGATCCTATCATTCCTAGAATTCCATAAGACTTGCTTGCAAAAGGTTTGGTTGACAATTATTTGAAAATGGCTAAACACGGTGTATGTTTAGTTTGGTGAAAGTGATGGTGGTGGTGGTGAATTGGGTGGTGGAGGTCGTGAGAGCATGTGTTCAATGTAAGGGAACATGTATTGGAGTTTATCTCTCAATCCAAATAGGTAAACATGAATCTCCATGTGCCTCAAGAAGGTTCCAAGGAATATGATGACCAAAGATAAGTGGAGAGGGTGATGGAGTATCAAATTGGACATCAAGTAGAGTAATTGGTGAAAGGGTAAGAGTGATGTCTATTGATGCATTTTCTTGAGTTGGAGGAGGTGGATGAACTCTTGGAGGAGGGGATGTTGGTGAGTTCAAGTAACCATTTATTAATAGTGATGTGGGCGAGGTTGGTGATTTTGGTGTGTAGTCAATGGAAGATGAGGAAGTGCCTTTGGTTGATGGTGTTTTTGAGAGTGCATTAGGAGCACTAGGTGATGAGAGTTAAGGTTTGAGTGATGGGGTTTTGGTGTCATCTTGAGTTAAATTCACAAACAATTGTTTTGGTGGTATGATGTTGATTTTTGGTCTTTTAAAGGATTTGGAAATGGAAGCTCTAGTTGATGCCATGGAGGTTTGAAGATGGTGAATTGGTGATATGCATTTAGAGGGAATTTATTGGAAGAAAATGGTTTGGAAATAGAATGAGTTTGAATTAGTTTAGAATTTTCCAAAATCTGTTCGAGCATTCTGGGTAAGGATAGTTGAGGCTAGGCAAAAGAGGGTCAAAAAGCAGAAAGAAATACTAAAATACGTGAACCAGATGGCCGGTCCCCTTAATTAATGGTCGGCCCCCTTATCTTTAAAGGGACCGCCCCTATGAATTAAGAGGGCCTCCCATCTGGTGTTTTCCAGACGACCAAAAAATTGATTTTTGATAAAAAAATTATGTAAAGGTTAGGTTTTGGTGGTTAATTTGCAGCAAGTCCCATGTGAACATATATATGTATATATGCATGAAATCAAGTATATCATGTATGAAGAATAAATAATATATAAAACAAGGATGCATAATTATAAAAGCATACTAATCATTCTTAAATATTAAAGGTCATAAGCAAGCTTAACCAAGTTCAAGTTATTCCGACTAAGTCGGGTTAACATCACATAATTAATTAAACATAAACATAAACGTAAGCATAAGTTCACACAAGATCCTAAACCAATTATTTTATCAAACTAGTCATCACACAACATCTCCACTTTTTTTCTTGCCGAAGACTCCTCGCAATGCCTTGCCAAATGACTTGAATACACCTCTAAGTTCCTTATGCATTTGTTGTGTTTGGTTGAGCAAGTCGGTTTGACGTTCGAAGAGAAGATCATCATTTTGTTCAGAAGAAGTAAGAACTTCATATTGTTGGTAATCGAGAGGTTTGAGAGAGTTTAGGTAGGTTGTAGGAGATGGGGTACTAGCACGAGAAGCACCATCATCCTCATCATCATCTCCTTGGTGAGATGAAAATCCACAATTATGATGGGCGGAGGTTGAAGAGACGGAGTGACGGGCTTTTCCACGATCACTTCGGGGTCGACGAGTTTGTCTTAGAGCAAGTGGACGCATGACTCGTTCAATGACATCGTAGATGCCATTATCAAGATGAGTGTAAAGTTCCATGACATGTCAAAAGAGACGTGTTAAGAACATACCATAAGGAAGATGGGCTTTAGGAGTTGCTCGTGCACTTTCAATTCTTTTGACAAAGAAATAGGCAAGATTATATTGTTGCTCGTCTAGGATACAATATAATATATGAGCAAGGCAAGCCGAAAGATGGTCCTGGTGTCCTCCTAATCCAAACACATTCTCATAAATGAGTTCGTTCTATCTTTTCAAGTCTTGTCTAAGCTCTTTGGTCAAAACTTGATTTGGAGAAAGAATGACGGTTTTGTTTTTGATGGTGCGGTTAGGGTCAATACGTTGAAATTTAAGAAATTGATAAATTTTTCAGGAGTAGGAAGATCGGTATGATATGGTCCTTCGGTTTCTTGTGAATATGCAAGAGAACCAAGATCCCATTCATTTGTGAATACGACTTGGCCATCGAATGGAATTATGAGAATTTGACCGAATTGTTGGAGAGAAAGAGTGATGAATTTGTTTTGAATCATGAAAGAGATAAGAATAACTCCAGAGGCATCTCTTTGAAGAGTGACTTGACTATAAAAGTCTAGAACGAAACGAGATACAATTGGCTCATTGATTTCGTAGAGACAATTAAGACGAATGTTAGAAAAACAACGATCGATGTGATCAGATGTGTAGTAAAGTTGATCAACAACTCTACCTCATGAATACATCTATCTTCGATAGGTTTGTAGAAGTGTGCGATAGAAGGAGCGATACCGAGTGTTTGGGAAACTTTAGGAATGTAAGAATGGGTAAGAGAGGTATCACCGACAGTTGCTCGAGGCATGTTAATTATCTAAACAGGACAACAACAAAATAAAGTATTATAATAAGAAAATAAAATAAAATAAAAAATAAAGTTTTTAAAAAATGACAAATGTGGGACAAGGATTACTTCGACTCTAAAAAAAACTAAGAAGTGATCCATATGTTCCTTAATTTATTTTTGACTTAATCTAAGATGTCGAAGAGTATATATTAATTATATATTTCAACATCTAGAAGATGAACCAAACACTCTCTTGTCAATACAAAACTTGACTAAATTTGTCGAACGATATACGTTAAGTTGTATATTTTGTTGACAAATATAAGTTCATTATTTTTGACTTGATGAGAGTTAAATGGTGTTTGTTTTGACTTAATACTATGTTTTAAAATGTTGAACCAAACACCTCTTTATTTTACACTTTTTATAAAATGTATCAATATATATATATATATTTATATATATATGAATTATATATCTTGATGACTTATACAAGTTAGTTACGGGTTTATACATGTGACAAAAATATAATGATGGTCATTTCGACTCTAAAAATCGATCATAAGAAACGAACCAAACACCCCTTTATTTTTATAAAACTTTACCCATTTATTCGAAAAATATGCCTTTAGGAATGTATGTTTCGAAAGACAATGTATGATCATTTTAACATGTTTTTGGCATGAGTCAACAATGTATAGAATCTTGTTTTGAAATTTTTAAAAAAAATCGAAAAAATGTATACATTTTTTTTATAAGTTTTCGAACCAATTTTTTTTCACTCAATCCTATTGGAAATGTTGAATTCCTTTGACTACGGGAATCATTATAGTTATGGATTACCTAGTTCTAATCGAAAATGTAGAAGACATAAAAATTAAAAAAATACCCAATTTTGATTAAGTGCAAAACTGGTTGAAATTGAAAGAAAAAAGTATAAAAAATCTTACAATAGGTGTTGTTAATCGAGTTGTAGGTGATTTCCCCTTGCGAAATTGGATGAATTTTGAGTTTGGGAATTGGATTTTATGGTTTTTGAGTGTGTGTGTTCGTCATACAGTAGCAGGAGGAAGGGTTTTGCAGAAATGGTGTGTTTGGTAATTGGTTTTGTAGAAAAATGGAGTGTTTGGCGAAATTAATGGCCGGTCCCCTTAAATATAAGGGGCCCGCCCCCTTTAACACGGCCGGTCCCCTTAATTTTAAGGGGGCCGCCTATCTAAAATAAAAAAAAATTGTTTTTCGATTTTAACTAATTTTGTAAATGTACAATTATCAAAATACGTCGGGAGCTATTAGTAATATTATTTTAGATAATCTAGTTGTCGATAGAAATGGAGTTAAAGACGAGAGAAATATACTTGACACTTTTAATTAACTTTTCGTCAAGTTAATTAACCTTAAATAATTTCCAATTAAATAATTAAGTTGTCAAGATTTTTGGATCGTGAGATGGTTTAGAGATGATTGACGAAATTTCATTGACGTTTTAATTAACCTTTCGTTAATTAAAAATACTTTGATTACTTCGAATGAAATAATCAAGTTGTCAAGCCAAGAGAAGATTTAACGAGGATTTAGTGACGTATTCAATTAACTTCTTGTCAATTGAGTAAATTAATTATCTCAGATGAAATAATTAATTTGTCACAATTTGGAAATTTTCTTTTAAGAATTATAAAGATAAGACAGATAGAATGATTGAAATGAAGTTAAAGCTTCATAGAGGATTTCAATAGACGTATTTATTTGTAGACGTGTAGACATACAGACGTCCGTATTCGAAAGAGTTTGTTCATCATAGTGTTTTATGTCATGCCTTTCTGGCATAAGATGAAAAAACTAATCCTACTTCTATGTTAATAATTTCCCACTAACTTACTTTTCTTCATCTACGTGAGTTCGCTACTAGTGACATAGAAGATTTCCATTTTATAGAGGTACATAGAGAATCTTAATTCAACTACGTGGAAGAAAATGAGTTCATAAAGAACCACTCGTCTTAATTCCTAGAAAACCACACAAATTCATTTCAGTGACGACACTATCTCTACAAGCTTAAGATAAATTCTATTAGCTATAACTTATTTGATTAGCATATACTATATGTAACATGATAATATATAATCATTTAAATAAAACTTAAACGTGTATGTATTTTTTTCCTTGTTTTACTGGTTCGGTTGCAAAAAAATTTAGATCGGTTCCTCAAGGTTTCGACTAGTTCGGTTGTCGAATGATAACCTCGTTCGGTTGATGAAGAATCAACTGGTTCGGTTCGAGTTGAAAGTTTGACTCGTTCGACTCCTTCTATGACTAGTTCGGTTTTTTTTAAATGACTCGTTCGGTTGCTATTGAAACAACTAGATCGGTTCCTCAAGGTTGAACTCGTTCGGTTTACTAGTTCGGGTCATCAAAGATTGAGACTAGTTCGGTTGATGAAGGTGTGTACTTGTTCGGTGCTTGGCTTCTTTCTAGTTCGACACAATTAGATCGGTTCCAACAGAATATCAAACACCTTGTATGCGACTTCTTTTTTCTCTTCGTTTCAGCCGAGTTTGAACTTGTTTCATTCCACAAACCTTGTAAATCACCAATAAGCTCAACAAAATAATAAGCTTTAAATATGCTCGACAATAAGCTTTTAAGCGTTTAAAACATTTTGTGTTTTTAAGCTCAAAATCTCTTAAAAGAAACTTAATAAGCAGACATAGTAAACAAAACTTGGTGTCTCTCCTTTTTTTTCAAACTAAAAACACACCCTTTTGTTGACTAACCAATTCGCACCCACTGTTGATCATAAGCCCAATAGGAAAACAAATTATTTAGTGAACAGGAAGCACAAAATATTATGAAAAAAATTGTGTATTTTGTAAAAGTTGACATGTAACGATTAGAAAAAAATAATCAAGAGAAAAGAAAAGAAATTGAGCCACGTTAAACCGAAACCAATAATCTCAATAATAAGCCAAAAATAAGCTCAAAACCCACAACGAAAACCATAAACACAATGAAAAAACTAAAGGAACCAAGATAGAACCATGGCTCTTGATACCAATTGAAAGATTCACGAAAACTATGATCCGGTGGTCTTGGTGAGTCAAACCACATGATAGCCATTTTAGTAAGAGAAAGTAGTGAGATGGAAGATGAACTTGTGATTAGATGGAAAATGGATGAAGGATACAAATGACTCAACAATGCCAAATGACTCAACCCCTCTATGGAAGCCATAGAGGGGTATATATAGCCCATACACCCCCAAACGGGGCCTGGACGGAATACGTGTCCGAGGGCGTGACGTCATAACAATCCGATCACAAAGCAATAAAGAACGACCACTAATCATGGACGTTTGAAAAAGTTTACTCGTTGCATAAAAAGAATAAATTTAAGTTTTACAATCCATAATAATTAAGTTAAAAGTAGCGGAAGCATAGCAAAGTTTTGATAACGACAACGAGTAAATAATAGATAAGTCTTGAAATTGGCGAAGTCACATAGCACATAGACTCCACATAGCATCAAGAATCAATCCAAGCTAAGCACCTGAGAAAACATGTTTAAAACGTCAACATAATGTTGGTGAATTCATAGGTTTAAGTTAATACAAGAGTGGACCCACGATTCAGAACGTATGGACTCCAATAACAACAACAAGCAACACATACATAAAAAGTATTTACTGTTGCACTAAGCTCATGACACCGAAGCTAATTAATCAACAGGGCATGCTACATCCTGTTGCATAGTATTCCTGCCCTAAGCCGGTGTCCCAAACCAAAGACCACCATAGTGTACAATCGACATGACATATATCCGTTTGTTCTTCGTTAAGTGGAACCAAAGCGGATAGGGATAATTAGTCCCAATAGATCTATCTATTCACTCGCGCTCCCTCAACCGGTCCTCCGGTCGAGAAACTAACAGTTCATGATAAGTTGGGCAGTAGTAGGTTTGTAAGCTACTTAGGCAACACATAAACAAGTAAAACTCACGTAAAGAACTTGTGTCCAATTTAAAAGCAAACAATGTTTCTCACCCCATGGTATAAAGCATTTGTAAATCAGTAAAAAGGTGGGGCTATGAACTCACCTTAGCAAGGGTAAGCGATAACCACAACAAATGATGAAGATATAAGGAGGTCTAGCCGCGACCTAGAGTAAGTATGGGTATGACTTAGCATTTATCAAAGAAACAAGTAAAGCATCCATGTTCATCATTTAAAGCATCCAAGTGTGTTTGCGTTTTAGTAATAAAAGACTTTGAAACTTTACCATGTCTTAGTTAAATCCCGACACTCGCAAAAAGTTACTATTTTTAGATACTTTCCTTTTTAGGAAACTTTTTAGTTTCAAAACGTTAATAGCGTCCCCTATTTTCTTAAGTTTCCATATTTTACAAATCGCTTAAACAATTCTAAACCGCCTAATCCTTATGTTTAAATCGCCTAAATGTCCAATTCGTACCATTTTTAATAATCCTACTTTTTATTAAAATCGGCATCTCAAATAACCTTTCATGACATTTCTAGTTGTTCTAACTAATTACCTAACATTTCTATATGTTTCGCTTGCATTTAAAACATCCAAAATCGTCCGAAAGTGCCCGAAACCCCCTTTTATTATTCCAATCAGCAAGCATTAGTTAGAGTTTTTCTTAAAAATCTATTTTTCCGATTTGTGGTAAAAATGTCTCTCGTTTTTGACTTTTAGGCTAAGCGGTTGCCAACATTATAGTAAAATCTCATTCCGGACAACTTTCGTGTTTTATACTTAAGCCGATTCGGACCCGAAGGGCTCCGAATCGCCCGTTTTAGCTGCTGATCTGGTCATTACATTTTCCATTTTCGCCGAAAAATGTTTCGAGTTTCATTTGGCCATAACTTGGCCGTTTTAAGTCCGATTTTAAAGTGTGATATATGAAAAATTATCTATTCGAAATGAGCTCTTCGAAAACTACTTTTACGCCTAATGAAAACATTTTTAAGTCGCTCAAAACCACCAAACTAATTCGGGACAGCAAGTTTGTTTTGCCGAAAAATGACCAAAAATCAACCCAACTCGCATATTAGTGCCTAATCTAGTTCAACCTTTATTTACAACTAATCCACCACAAAACTAACCTTAATCCAACCTAATCTCTATTGTTGCAACTCTCATCAACTCTCAATCTCACCAAGAACATAATGTAAAATATAAACATAAAGTGGTAACAATGTTTACTTCCATTTTATAAAAGATGACAAATATTAACTTATTTCTTTTGTAAAAATTTACACAAACACATGGATCTTTTATGAACAACATAGATCTATAAAGAACATAGATGAAACCAACAAAGATTTAAAGAACACTTACAAATCAAGAAGAATATGTAGCAAAAACACTAGATCTATACCCAAGAATTATAGATCTTCAAAAACCCCAAATAAATCTTGAAACCCTAACTTTATAATTCTTGAAATCTTTGAAAAATAACTAACCAACACTTGGATCTACCTTAGATATAACTAGGAATGAACTTAGAATACTTGGATCTTGCTAGAAATCAAAAGTTATGGATGTGTTTGGGTGGTGGTAGTGTGCCGTGAGCAAGGGGAGGAGAGGGAGAGAGATGTGTGAAAATTTTGTGGCTAAAGAAATGAGTTATAACCCTAAGTTGAGATAAGTGTTAGTATTTATAGTGGAAGAGTTAGGGTTTTAAGGTTCATGAGTGCCCACAAGTGACCAACACACACCAAGGGTGTGTGCACCCTTGGTTCGGCCGAACTAGGCACACAAGGACCATTGTGGTTCAATTTTTCTAGCCTAGGTTCATTATACTTGGTAAAGTTCAAAATTACTTATTCAAAGGTTTAGTCAAAATGTAAGAAGGCATGTGATGTGTAAGAACTTGCATGCATGCAAATTACAAGACAACAAAGATGTCATTTTCTCATCAAGTATGCACACATGGGTGAGGCTTTCAAAATAAGATGCCATTTCTTTTATTTTTGAGTCCAAGTATACTTGTTGTTGTAGTTTAGGCGCCACATTTGGCTAGGGAAAAAGAGGTGAACAAAATTTTTAGGCTTAGGGTATAATATTATCGATAACTTGAGTTTACACGAAAAGATTTCGAGTTTTCGGGGTTCCGTTTGGTCAAAAACGCGAAAAACGCAATTTAAAGGATAAAACCCTAAAATTAATATCGGAAGTGATTAAAAATCACGAAACACTCAGGAAAGCTAATATAACACATATAATGCCTAAAATAATTTATAACCGATGCCGGAACGCGTCCGGTGACGTTTCTCAGTTTTTACGCAGTTTAGTTCCTCGGTAAACTGTCAGATTTAAACGTAACGAATAAAATTTAAAGTAGATGACCGGAGTGGGTCGGAATACTAACCGGGAATTTATGGGGTGTGACATCCTTTCCCCGTTAAAAGAGCTTTGTCCTCAAATCTTAGGACGTAACTTGAGATGCGGATACAAGGTTAGCGAACAGATGAGGGTACTTCTTCTGCATTTGGTCTTTGCATTCCCAGGTGTACTCGGGACCTCTTCTTGAATTCCAATGGACCTTCACGATTGGAATGCGACTTTGCTTCAAACGCTTGACTTCGCGGTCCATAATCTCAACCGGTTCTTCAATGAAATTGAGCTTTTCATCAATGTGGATTTCGTCCAATGGAATCGTGAGCGGTTCATCGGATAAGCACTTCTTAAGGTTCGAGACGTGAAAGGTACTATGAACACGGCTTAGTTTCTCTGGTAATTCTAGTCGATATGCAACCGTTCCCACCTTGGCGAGAATTTTAAAAGGTCCAATATAACGAGGGTTCAGCTTTCCCCGTTTGCCGAAACGTATCACACCTTTCCAGGGCGATACTTTCAACATAACCTTATCCCCAACCTGAAACTCTAATGGCTTACGTCTCTTATCAGCGTAGCACTTTTGTCGATCACGTGAAGCTTGTAGACGATGCTTGATTTGGATAATCTTCTTTGTTGTCTCACGAAACAATTCTGCCCAGTTGCTGAGCGTCTCCCACCTCAGCCCAACAGATAGGTGACCGGCATTTGCGACCATACAACGCCTCAAAAGGTGCCGCCTTAATACTTGTATGATAGCTGTTATTGTAGGAGAATTCTATTAAGGGTAAATGTCTGTCCCATCCCTTCCCGAAATCTATCACACATGCTCGGAGCATGTCTTCTAATGTTTGGATAGTCCTCTCACTTTGACCATCTGTTTCGGGGTGATATGCCGTACTCATATCTAATTGAGTTCCAAAAGCTTCTTGAAGAGATTGCCGATTGGGACACCGAACTACCCCTCTGCGATCAGAGCATTGGATCGAAAACAGGCCACTCCATGTCCGACACCAACTTCTTTTAAGTATTGCCTGTCAGTTTCTCCATGAGTCTTTCCTTTTGCTGGTAGAAAAGAGACAGATTAGTGAGTCGATCGACTATAACCCAAATCATATCTTGCCCACTTGCCGTTTTTGGTAACTTTGTCACGAAGTCCATAGTTATGTTTTCCCATTTCCATTTAGGGATTTTTGGTTGTACCAATAGACCGGACGGTTTCTGGTATTCCGCTTTAACCTTTGCGCAAGTCATACACTTTCTCACATATGTGGCAATTTCTGCTTTCATGTTGGGCCACCAGTATAGCTTCTTCAAATCTTGATAAAACATTTTTCCGATCCAGGGTGGATCGAATTACTTTGACTTATTTGACTCATGCATTAATAAAGCTCTCTAAGTCATATCGACAGTGGTATCCAGCTTCTAATTTCTTCAAACACAACGTTCCATCTGCACGTGGCTCCAGGTTCTTAATCATGCCATGCCAATTCCCTCTGTTTGAATTCTTTCTTTTCTCGCCTTAACTTGAGCATTCAAGATCGCGCAGGGAGATCAAACGATTGTCAGAACCAGGGCTCGAAACTCGCAGTGGCTTTGGTCTACTCTTTTCGGTTAACTACATCAGCCACCACATTCGCCTTTCCGGTTGGTAGCGTAACTCGCAGTCTAGTCACTTATACAGTTCTAACCACCTCCGTTGTCTTACATTTCAACTCTTTCTGACTCTAGAATATGTTGCAAACTCTTATGTTTCATGTGTACAACAACGCACTTGTGCCGGAAATGGTATTTCTCCCATCTTGAGAGCGAACCCACAGCTCCAATTCCAAATCGTTGTGTCATTGTAGTTCATTTCTCATGGATTTGAGCTGGCGGGAGCATAAGCTATTAAACTTTCTCTTTCTACATCAAACACTTGCGCCTAACTCCCTTATGAGAAGGCATCACAATTATACTACGATGTTTGCATTGCCTTCGGGCAATGCCAAACATCGGTGCATACACAACTTTGTTTCAATGTCTGAAAGCAGTTTCCTCCTTTTCACCCCAATTGAACTTTACACTTTTCTGAGTCAGCTTCGTCATAGGCTTGGAAATCTTGGAGAATCCTTCGATAAATCGTCGGTAGTAACCGGCAAGACCTAGAAATTGGCGAATTTCTGTTGGAGTTTTGGGTGATTCCCAATCCTTGATTGACTCAATCTTCGCAGGATCAACGTGAATGCCTTTGCTATCAATCACGTGTCCAAGAAATTGTACCTTCGATAGCCAAAAGTCACACTTTGAGAACTTGGCGTACAATTCTTCCTTCTTGAGCAACTCCAAGATTAGTCTAAGATGTACATCATGTTCTTCTTTGGTCTTAGAGTAGATTAAGATGTCATCGATGAACACGATCACGAACTTATCTAGGTATGGTCTGCATACCCTGTTCATCAAATCCATGAACACTGCCGGCGCGTTAGTCAACCCGAATGGCATCACTTGGAACTCGTAATGACCATAGCGAGTTCTAAACGCCGTCTTTGGGATATCCTCATCACGAACTCTGAGTTGGTGGTAACCAGACCTCAAGTCGATCTTTGAGTACACACTTGATCCTTGCAACTGATCAAACAAGTCGTCGATTCTTGGAAGTGGGTATCGATTCTTCACAGTAAGCTTGTTAAGTTCACGGTAGTCGATACACATTCTAAAAGAGCCGTCTTTCTTTTTGACAAACAAAACTGGAGCTCCCCAGGGTGAGGAACTTGGCCTTATAAATCCCTTGTCAGAAAGTTCTTGTAGTTGAGTAGACAGTTCTTCCATCTCCGACGGTGCTAACCTATACGGGGCTCGAGCTACAGGTGCAGCACCTGGGACTAAGTCAATTTGGAATTCGACTTGTCGTGTGGGTGGTAGTCCAGGTAAGTCTTCTGGAAAAACTTCTGGGAAGTCCCGTACAGTCGGCACGTCTTCAAGTTGCTTCTCCTTCGACTTGTCTTTGTTTTCCTTTACTGTAACCTGTGCCAGAAATAGTTGACAGCCTTTCTCCATATACCTCTGGGCCTTTTCACATGATATAATGCTCAACTTTGATTTCTTCTCCTTGTCGCCTTTGTCTCCTTGAACTTGAACGATCATACAGAATTCATTTTCCATATGAATCCGCACTATCTTCTTCTCGTCACACAAACAGACCAATCACTGCATTATTCTTTTGCTAACCAATCCATGCAATGATAGCGTCGAACTACCCAATTCAATTGGCATCAGGTCGATATTAAATGGAGTAGTCCTAACAATCCTAATGTACAGCCCATAAACACAGTGTGGTTTTTTCTGAAGACCTTCCGTCAGCTAGTTCGATAGCGTAGCTAAACATCTAAGCATAGGGTGTGTTTTTCTAGCAATGCACTAAAGTTATTTGATAACGAAACTCTTATCGGCGCCAAAGTCAAATAAACATATATGCAAAATGGTCGTGAGAAAGGAACTACCCGTGACAAGTATGGAGACTACGGGTTTTGCGTCACCTCCTCCTAGTGCATATGCTCCTGCACTTGCATCAGAACACTGCTTTGTTTCCCACGATTTGTTCTTGATCTTGGGGCAATCACTCCGGTAATGCCCTTGTGCTCCACACTCAAAACAAGTTACGACCCTCTGATTCACTATCTGGCCTCTCTGGGTGGGGGTTGTGGGATTTGTAACCCTGCAGTTTCTGGGTAAATGCCCAACCTTGTTGCACTTCACACATCTTACAGTGCAAGGGCCTAAATGATGAAGCTTACACTTGTTGCAGAGTGGAAAGTTACCTTCGTATTTCTTCTCCTTATTGTTACCCACCATCGCACATAGCTCTAGCAACATTCTACATTCTGTCCCCCAGTATTTTGTTCGTTTGTGGGTGGTTGTTGCCCACACGGTTGATTCCATAGATCGTTGTCCAATCTTTCTCTTGTTCTCTGCATTTCTCACAACATAACCCTTCAACTTTTGTCCATCAAGTTGTTGGCAATTCGAACAGCATCTTGTAGTCTTGGTAGGTTCCTCAGCAAGCACATTTCCTTGGAGTGTTATCAGGAATACCTCCAATGATTCTCCACTGGAACCCGATCTTCCTCCTCGAGACCACTTTTTGGTGCACATCAGTGAGTTCCTGGAACCTCTGTGTGTAACTAGCGATGTCATTGTTTTTTTTTTTCCAAACGACCGATTCCAACAACTCAGTATCTATCTTTTTGGCACTCTCAATTCTCTGGGCAATACACATCAGTCATCAGTTTTCATTAGCTCTCTCCATGACAAATATGTAAGCGTATGCAGCATCAGTTCCGATGGTTCCTTGTGTGAAGTTCCACCGGTTAGTGCACGTTCGAGCAAGGTACAAGTTGCATACTTCACTAATTGTGATATTTCACCTCCGACAGTTGCTGATGTGAAACACAGTCTCCATCTTCTCACGTCACCTTATCAACAGACGAACCACTCCTCAGTTCCTTTAAAACAATCGTTTGGATGCGACTTCATGAAATCATCCTGGTAAGTACATTCACGAGCAACACCTAACCGCCTCTTCATTCACATGGGGTTCCATTTTCCTGCACCGTTGTCGCCTCCATTGTTTCCATTTCCATTACCATTTCCATTACCATTTCCATTGTCATCACCATTACCATTTCCATTACCATTTCCATTATCATCACCATTACCATTTCCATTACCATTTCCCCATGGTTGTTCCCAATTAAAGACTTGGTTAACTTGATGAGCTTCTAGAGCCTGCGTTTCACAACAAAACAAACGTTGATGATCATTTCTTCAATTGCGGCGTGGGTCATTCCAGAACGAGTGTTTGTCATTGTTCTACATCACAAGACACAACCCATAGTGAGATTTTTGAAACGAATATACAACATTGGTAATGATAATTTAATACATGCTATGAAGTAAAATTTAATTGTAACACGTTTGTCAAGAAAAATAAATAACAATATAAATAATAAGCGAGAGAATCCAAAACAAGCTTTTCATTTCATAAACAAAAGCATAATTCGATTACAACCCAAATCCAAAATAGGTTCATGATTAACAATTATTTACTGCTAATGCCTAGACCTAACCATTGGCCTAATGTCCTACACGATAAGGGTACAGCTAGACTATGGACAAAAGCCGAAACGCCTCCCAAGATACATCTCCAACCTCCTAAGTCTCCCTCGGGGCATCATCACGATCCCTACGAATCTGACGAAACTCCTTCTGTGAAAGGGACATATGAAGACGAAGGCTACTCACACGATCCCTCTTAATATCCAACATAGCACGAATCTTAAGGTTCTCCAACCTCAAACTATAGATCGCCTCAGCCATCCTAGCCCTGTCTCAACTAGCTATCAACTGATCGGCCTCCAACCGTCCCTGAGCAGTCTCAATCCCAACAATCCTATCAACACGAACCTCAGACATGTGATGGTAAAAGTCACGCACAGCATCACTCAAGAAAGTCAACTGCGTAAATCCTCGACTGTCCTAACAATGCCATCCCTAGTGTCAGGTAAGTCAGGCGAATCCTCTCCAGCTGGCTCTACAATCTCCTCCTCAACTAACGGTGCAGTCATAGGGTCGATACCTGCCTCAGTCGTAATAATTGTTAATCCGTGGAAACTTATGTGATGATGATGTACGTGCTGTTACCCTGCTCCTCCAACGAGCAACGGTAGCAACATAAGGGTCCTGCGATGGTGGTCCATCAGAAGAATCAGGAGCCTCAAAAGAATCGTGCATATGAATGGTGAAATAGCTTTTTTGGTGTCGGGGAAATGTGCACTGTGAAGTCATCTCATCTGGTGAATCAGAATCGGAACCGTATAAGGAACCAAGCCACACAATCCCAGTGGGTGAAGCGACAGAGTCGTCTAACCACAGAGGGGCAGAAGAAAAACAGGAGCAATATAAGAAAGTCCTGAGCAACCGCTGAAGTAGAAAGGAATAACAGTACGGGATTACGACCAAACAGACTAATACCCGAGAGGGCGGTGATCCCAACACTCACATACCGTAGAATTCAAAGAAATGAATGAAAGCTGAAGCTGCCATAATCTGGCACAAGCACAAGTTTATATAAATCACCTTATATTAAACCCATGCAAGGCAAAAAGACATGCTAAAAATGAATGGCAAGGTAAAATATGGCAATATGTAATACTCTTATGTATATATATAGTAATTCCATATATATATGTATGCAGCAAGGATAGACAGCAAGTAAGCACAAATAGAGGCACATAGGATCACATACTGGTTATAGCCCAGACCTAGTATAACTACCTGATTCTCTATAACCTTGGCTTTGAATACCAATCTGTCACACCCCAAACTGGGCCTAAGACGGAATACGTACCGAAGGCCGTGACGTCATAACAATCCGATCACAAAGCAATAAAGAACGACCATCATCATGGAACGTTTAAAAAAGTTTACTCGTTGCAATAAAATAAAATAGATTCAGAGTTTTAAAAGCCCATAATAATTAAGTTAAAAAGAAGCGGAAGCATAACAAAAGTTTTAGTAAGAAACAACCGAGTAAATAATATAAAAGTCTTGAATTGGCAAGTCATCATAGCACATAGACTCCACATAGCATCAAGAATCAATCCAAGCTAAGTACCAGAGAAAACATGTTTAAGACGTCAACATAATGTTGGTGAATTCATAGGTTTAAGTTTGTACAAGAGTGGACCACAAGATTTCAAAACGTATGTGACTACTATATACGAATACACAGCATCACATAAAAAGTATTATTGTTGCACTAAGCTCAATGACACCGAAGCTAAATAAGTCAACCAGGGCATGTTTCATCCTGTTGCAAAGTATGTCTTCCTGCCCTAAGTCGGTGTCGCCAAACCAAAGACCACCTAAGTATAACGACATGGAACATATATCCGTTTGTATCAAACGACGACAGAAACAAGTAAGTGCATGCTTTACCCGATAGGGTAATTAGTCCCCAATAGATCTATCATTCACTCAAAACTCACTCGCGCTCCCTCAACCGGTACCTCCGTCGTGAAACTAACAGTTCATGATAAGTATGGGCAGTAGAAAGGTTTGTAAGCTACTTAGCAACACAATAAACGATGTAAAACTCACGTATAGTGGGCCACTTGTTTCCAATTTTAAAAGGAAACAATGTTTCTCACCCCAATAGGATAAAGCGTTTGTAAAATCAGTAAAAGTGTGACTAAGAACTCACGCTTTGCAAGGGTAAGCGATACCACAACAGATGATGAAGATATAAGGAGGTCTAGCCGCGACCCTTAGGTAAGAACGGTATGATATTTTGTAAATTTTGGGTATTGGGTATAATTGTGGGTATTTGTTGAAGCGTAGAAAAGTTTTGGTGGTTCCGGGTATGCCTAAACGTATTTTATCGCGAAACGTAAACGTTTTACGTAACCAATAAAAATAAAATGAACAAAGTTAATAATTATCCTCAAAATAATTACTTAACACTTGCTTGATGTAAACATTTAATTGTTTGATGCCCGTTTACATTGAATGATAATTTTTAGCTTACGCTATTTAACTTAACGATTACGATTTAAAAGAAAACGCGCACAATACTAAAAATAAATAGTGAATTTATTGACGTCGCAAATGACCCTAAAACACGAGGTGTTATAAACATTACAAGCACATATATCACGATTATCAATCAAGAATCACCACAACAATTTCAATCATGTTAAATCCATTATACGGGAAATTAACATAAAATTCGGCTTTCAAGTGCATTAGACAAAGAAAAATAATCTAGAAGAGAAAACAACTAAAGATCCTAAATCTTGAGATAAATATCATTTTCTCATACAATCCAAAAGGGTGAGGTGAAATTTTAATGCGGCTGATGACATCAAATATTTTCACTTTTATAACATCATTTATCCTATGTAAATAACCCATTTTGTATAATTATTGCAAGAATTATTACTTAATCATTTATATTTTAGATTTGCAGTAATTATGGAGTACTTAGTGAAGATTAGCAAAAAGGCACGCATTCTAGAGCTTAAACGAAGACATTTGAAGTTTACTGTTCTGACATCCTATACGCCGTATCCATTAAGGAAGATACAACATATCTGTACATGCACTTCACAAGAAACCACAAAGATACAAAGTCCAATATGCCGTATCCAGGAGACATCTATACACCGTATTCAATATAAAGTAATAAAATATTCTGGAAGATATCAAACGTGGTCCTTACTCTAAGAAACCCCCGATATGCCGTATCCATCTCTCTCAATACGCCGTATCAACCAAATTCCAGACAGTATAAATAGAAAACCTAAAATCGGGTTTTTAGTGTGCTTGATCATATTTTCGATACATTAACCATAAATGTCAATTTTCAGAATACAAGAAGAGCAGAAGAGGTCAAGCAAAGTTACTAATTCCATATGAAACATCTTGGTATATCCTATACTATTTGGGTATCATTTGTTTAACTCGGTTAGTTTACCTTGGTTGGATTATTACTTTTGTATTGATTATGATGATTAAGGGCTAATACCCTTGGGTATTAGCCATTATTATGAAGATTTAAATGTTTGGCTTGTTTATATCGAATGCTTAATTTATTGTTGATTGATTGTTTATGTTTATTAATTTATACTTGTTTACGTGTTGTTGTATGCGACCTATCATTCAACTAGATTAAGTGATACCGACCAAGTTAGCTAGATGCCGAGATGGCTCTCTATATTGTAATTTATATATCTAGATCAATAGGACCATAATTAATACCTTATCTTTACCTTTAGGATATGTGAACAAGTTGGACTAACAGGTGACCTAGGATTAACAAATAACGTACTGATTCTTTTGGTAAAGACTTGGACAGTGTACTACTAAAATATAAATTGCCATTAAGTAGTAAGTAGGTAAAGTCTCTATGAGCTAGGGTTTAATAAGATCACCATTATTAATCACCTAAGATAGATTATAATCAGCAAACGGGATGCTTTATGTGGATGCGTTTAATTGTGACAGAATTCTACGTGTCTAGGTTTTAGGAAGAAGTCTCGTCTAAATCTTGGAATGATATGCCGCCTCGAGATAAGTATCCATTGCACTAAATAAACAAACCAACGTTTTAATTGGATTAATCATGGTTAATACTGTTTTCTTATATTTGGCTAGACCGCTCTTTTATCTTTTGTCTGTCTACTTGCGTGTGTTATTGTGTCTTAAATTGATCTAAGTTACCACAAAACTTGTGCCTGTCTCTTAGGCTAAAAACCCCCTTTATCTGTTAGAATTAGGATTAACATAGGTTTAGCATATGTTTAACATAGAATAGAATTAACATAGTTTAAATTAACTTATCTTAGTTAACTAAAATATTGATAAAATAAAGGATTAGTTCTCGCTCTTAGTGATCGACACCCTACTTACCACGAAACTTCATCTGATCGGGTACACTGTGTGACAATCCGTCAAATTCAGGTCATTATTTTATTCTCGAGTATTAAATATAATTTTCATTTTTATGTTGAGATGTGAACTCACTATTAACCGGAAGAAATTAGGGTTTACGTTTGCAAATTAAGTAACGTCAACGAAGAACCGGAGAATCCTACGTTAAGTATCGACGTTTATGTTATCGAATTTCCATAGAAATTTTTTTATTACATTCGTTTTTATTTTTCGTGTCTCGTACTATTTTTACTTTTTACGAAAAACGACTTCAAATTGTACCTTTTTAAATATCGGACATTGATAATACCCACATTTACAAAATGTGGGACAAGTTTTTTTATAACTTATCCCACTTAAATCTAACCCCATTGGGGCAGATCAACCAAGGGGCTAGGTGTCCCCTTGGTGTTGATTCTTGCTCCATGCTTGAACACTTGGCCATTTCCTTCTAAGCACATATAAGACTCATCTTTGACCATCTCACACACACACAAGTCATACTTTGAACAAAAATTCTGCATTTTCTCTCTTTCTCTTACCCCTTTGACGCCACCAAGACTCACACAAACACTCATGTCACAAATTTTAAAGATCAAACAAAATAACCACACTAGTAAACTTGAATATCTAGTGTAACCCTTGTATTTTAGAAGTGTTAAAAAGGGTTTTCTAGAAGGATTTTGTACACTTTATGGGCTGAAGTTAATTGGGTTTTATAAAAGTTATTTGGGTAGAGAAAATGATGGTTAAAGTGTTTTTGGAGTAAAGACTAAGCTTGGATTTGAAGTCTACATCAAGTCTTGTTGTTTATTGTTGATCATTTGATCATCATCATCATTTTTCTTGCGGTAAAACTTTATAAGTTTTGTTATCATTTTATTTTGATTTCAAAATGTATATGTATATGTATATGTATATGTATGATGTATGATGATCAAATAATAAAATAGTTCATGCATGCATAGATCTAGGTTAAAAATGGCTTAATCAACTATTGAAACTAGCTAGAAATCACTAAAATTATGGGCTAATTTTAACAGTAAGTTCTGGAATTTTGAGTAACTTTGAGAGTTGATTTGAACACTCTAGGTTGTAGACAAATGTCTTGTGATCATGTAGCAAATTGGATCCCCATTGGAATATAAAAATTGAGTAAGTTATGGTCAAAATACTAAAACTAGTAGATTCTGACCTTGCTATACAGATGGCACAAAAAGTCATACTTACGTAATGAGTTGGTTAAAACGTTAAAACTATGAGACCTAGATAAAATCATGTAGGTTCTGAACCAGTTGGATGGTCAACCAACTCCTTATGGTTTGTAAATAGAATCAAAAATGGTGAAAGTGAGATTTCAGTCCAAATTTGTAACTTGACCTTTGTGTAGTGATTTGATCATAAGTATATGTATACTTAAAATAAGTATAAAAGTAACCTTGGATCTTTAATATATACTTAATTATGAAACTAAGGATATAAAGTTTTCAATTATATCATTTACGGTTATTAAAATACGACTATTTTTGTAAACCTAAACGTATATAAAATTTTACGTCTACACGAACACTATAACTAATAAAACATTTTTACAACTAAAACCCGAGGTGGTAGGACCCACTTCTTAAGAGTTTTTAAAAGTTAACTTACTGATAATAAACATGTCCCGACCTCGAGAACCCGAAAATTTATAATAAGACTCATTTACAAGCTTAAATGGGCCATAAGGCCTAATTGGGCCACTAGGCCCAATGTATTAAAATAGACATATTGGACTTGGCTTTAAGCCCAACCCACTTGGGCTTAATTAATGGGCTAAGACCTGGTCTTGGGTTAATAATATCAACCTAATAACTTAATGGGCTTGCTTAATGGGCCTATTGGGCTTTTTGGACCAATTTGGACAATACTAGTAAAATGGCTAATAAAAACAAGTTAAAAACCTAGAAAACTTTAAGTGTGAAATAATTATATTTCAAGAGCATGATCATCATATAAACTACATGTATACATATACTTATTTAATTTATGAGTTTTCATTAAATTTTATCGACTAGAAACCTAAGACCCGTTACAATTTGTATAGGTCTCGGTTGATCTACGCGCTTACGCCCGAAGTTCTTATTCATCGATATTCTCGTCCGACATCACTAAGTGAGTTCATAGCCTCGCATTTTTACACTTTAATTGTTTTATAAACCCGCGAGGGAGATAACATGCTTGTTTTTAAAATAGAACACAAGGGAGATTGTATGCTAGTTGCCTGGATTATTATTATAAGTTAGCTTAACTCGCTAGATAAAAGACCCGCGGAAATCATGAATTGTTAATTGCCGGGAAATGGCATACGCTTATACATGGAATAGTACTATTTGGAGGCTGCCACCTCCAATCCGTGACGACTGGCTATCGTCAAGTGTCGGGAATATGACACAACGGATGCGTTGTATAGAGAATAATATGCACTCATAGCGAGGGTGTATAGTAGGCATACCTTGTTGGGAACCCTAACATATTGATATGGTAACGTTCAATGTCATGAGGCTTATAAATAATCCCCCGATATAACTTTGTTTGGCCACATCGTTATATCCTGATGAATATTGAGAAATGATACTTGTGTTCGGAAATTTTATTGTTTATATATATAAACTCTATGGATTCACTCAACATTATTGTTGACGTTTTAGCATGTTTTATCTCAGGTCCTTGAAGGTAATTCGGCGATGGAGAATTTAGTTGTCGCTTATGAAAACCTAAATGTTTTAAAGGCCCATTAAATAAAAGTCATTCGAAGTTAATTTGCAAAAATGTTGTATGAATTATGAAACAATTTGGGACATATGATGTAAACTTTTATTTTGAATGAATGTATTTAAAAACGTCTCTTTTTGAGTCGTTTTCTATGCTTGAGTTGTTATATTAATACGTAGCACCCCAAAGGACCCTTCCGCTGATATATATGAAAATAAGGGTGTTACAGATTGGTATCAAGAGCTTAAGTTATAGAGAACAAAAGATTTTCAAAAAAAAATAAACGAAAGGATTTTTGAAATCTTTTAACTATAACTGTGCAAGCGAAATCTCCGAATTACCAATGGACAAGAATGAGAAGGATTTATTTATCGATATATATATGGAAAAATATATATATGTTATAATATGAAATTTTCATTTATTTGAATATAAATGTTAATTATGTAATTATTTAATACTAATACGAGATATTTATACGACGCAGATTATCATGGAAAATCTACCCCTTGACCATAATGAGTTCGCACTAGCTGCAGAGGCTGCACCAAATAATAATAATGGATGGATAGAGTGGGATGTACCACTAGGTAGAGAGATGGACGAGCCGATGGTAGACCCGGAGTTTGACGAGGAAGATGTGGATATTGAGATCGAGGATGATGCTGAGTTGATATTTCCTTATGAGGTGGAGGGTGACAAAACCCCGCCACCTGGAGATGTGTCATCCGATTCTGAGTCAGAGGACGAGGAGATTGATGTTGCACCCGAGGTTGATGTTGCACCCGAGGTTGATGTTGCACCCGAGGTTGATGTTGCACCCGAGGTTGATGTTGCACCCGAGGCTACTGTTGGGACTTCTACCCAAAAGCCTTATGCTATTCGTGACTTTCCGAGGGGCTTATATGAGGTAGGAGAGTCATCTTCTGCTCGTGACTCATCATATGTTGGTGGATTGGCACCTTGGGCTTTGAGACGTGATTTGGAGACGTCCCGTGCACGAGCTAGACTTACGGAGGCTGAGTTGAGTACAAACCAAACTGAGATTGCTCTTCTCAAATCCAAGAATAAAATCGGGGAAAAAGAAAGGGAGTTACTTAATCATGATTTAGAGAATGTCGAGCGTGCTTTGGGTAATGTTCTTGAGAGGGTGTCGATATTGGAGAGCGGGGAGAATGCCACATTAAAGAAAATATTGGCTGAGACTGAGACTAAGTTGGCGTGGGCTTGTATGGAGCGTGATATTGCTGAGAGGAGGTTGCATGAGTCCCGAGTGTGGAATAAGATGTTCTACTTGGATATGGTTCGTGTTGGGGCTGTCCCGAAGCCACCATCTGATAATGAGGATACCGAGCGTCCAAGAAAGAAATCGAAGAACTCTACTTTTGATGTAACTGGGGGACCTTCCGAGCCACGTGGACAACTTAGTGACTCATAGTACATTAGTTTATCATTAGTAGTATCTTTTGTAAATCACTAACTAAACTGCGATGTCAGTTAGTAGAACTAGTCTTTTAGAGTTTTATAACATTAGATGGTGACATGTAACGTATGACAATGCAACTTGTAACTTGTTTGTGATTAATGAAATGACTATCTTTTGGTTCTAATTCTATGTTGTGTTGTTGATACCTTTCTTTTCTTGTTTCTTCTAAATTACTCCTTCTGCTTAATACAATCATTGAATGAATACTCATTATGATTTGATTTGTGTTGTAACAGAAACATGCTGCCAAAAGCAATGTCTGAGGCACGTATACGCGAGGTTATTAGGGAACAAGTTACCGCATTTATAGCTGAATTTATGGCAAATATGAACCGCGGAGCCGGTGGTGATGAAGCCGATGTTGGTGGAGCCGGTGGTGCTGGAGCCGGTAGTGGTGGAGCTGGTGGTGCTGGAGCCGGTGGTGCTGGAGCTGGTGGTGCTGGAGTTGGTGGTGCCAGACCGGCAGTGCCTAAAATTACTGGGTGTACTTACGTAACATTCATGAAGTGTAACCCACACCCTTTTAAAGGCATCAAAGGTGCCGTGGGATTATGTCAGTGGTTTGAGAAACTAGAATCTTTGTTTCGAATCAGTGATTGCAAGGAAAGGGATAAGGTGAAATTTGCAACTGCTACTCTTCAAGGTTGTGCATTGACATGGTGGAATGGAAGGATTGCTTCCATGGGTATTGATGCTGCTAATGGTACTCCATGGACTGAGGTGAGAAAGTGGATGAC